>APFE030776903.1:0-22485 GCA_000404065.3 Pinus taeda
TTTGGTGAAATCCGGTAGTGCTAAGACTGGAGTGGAACACATGGCATTTTTGAGAGCTGTAAATGCCTGTTGTGCATCTTCATTCCAGAAGAATGAATTTTTCTTCAGGAGTTGCGTGAGGGGCTTCGCTATGCGACCATAATTGCGGACGAAATTGCGATAATAGCCTGTGAGACCCAAAAATCCTCTCAGGCTCTTCAAGGTCTTAGGTTGAGGCCAATCCTGCATTGCCTAGATCTTTTCGGGATCCACCTTGACACCTGCACACCCCACAATGTGGCCCAAATACTCAACTTCTTCCATGCCAAACGAACACTTGGACATCTTAACAAATAATTTATGCTTGTGGAGTAGTTGCAAGAGTAGATCTACATGCTGAAGATGTGTGGCCCAAGTGCAACAATAGAGGAGGATGTCATTGAAGAAGACAAGAACGAATTTACTGAGATATGGTATGAGAAGATGGTTCATAAGGCTCTGAAAAGTAGATGGGGCATTACAAAGACCGAATGGCATGACCAAGAACTCATAATGGCCTTCATGATTTCGGAAAGTAGTCTTTGGAATGTCGACTTCCTTCATGTGAATTTGGTGGTAGCCTGAGCGAAGATCCAACTTAGTGAAGAATTGAGCCCCATTGAGTTCATCCAGCAAATCATCAACCACCGGGATGGGAAATGTATCTTTGACTGTCAACTTATTGAGGGCCCTGAAGTCTGGACACATCTGCCATTCCCCATCTTTCCTGAGCACCATGATCACCGGTGATGAATAAGGACTAATGCTGGGACGAATGACACCTGCTTCCAAAAGTTCCTTGATTATTTTTTTATTTCATTCTTTGGGTGAATGGATATCCGTATGGGTGCACATTTTGGGGTTGGGCCCTTGGAACCAAGGTGATGTTATGATCATGTTCCCCTCTCGAGGGTGGAAGCTCATGAGGCTTGTCAAAGACCAACAGATGGTTATTTAAAATCTGTTGCATCTCAAGATGAATTGGCAGAGACTTGGTTTCGACTGCCTGGATGGCATTAAATTGAGCTATAACTCCATGATGGCCCTTTTTTAGCAATTTTTCCATCCTATGCGAGCTGATGATAGAGGGAGCTCCCGCCTGGAGTCCACAGAGGGTATGTGTGGAATTGTTCTACTTAAAACTCATATATAACTCCTGGAAATCCATTGTGATTGGCCCGAGAGTGTGAAGCCATTCAACACTGAGGACAATGTCGCACCCTCCCATGTGTATGGCAAACATGTGGGTCTTCAACTGATAATCCCCCATTTAAGGTTTGACATTTTCACAGCGGCCTTCACATTTCATTGTGCCCCCATCCGCAATTTGGACTTGGAAGTTAGAAATTGTTCGTACAAAACAATGCACTGCTTCCGCGACTTTTTGATGAATGAAATTATGTGTACTTCCACTATCAATCAAGACTACTACTGGGTGATGTTTAATAAAACCTATGATTTTGAGAGTTTGAGGTGAAGAAATTCCTGCCAAAGCATGCAACGAAATAACTGGTTCGTCAGGGACATTGTCCTTTTGGTTGTCCTCTTCTACTGCCTTAGGTTCCTCAAGTGGTGGATCTTCCTCCAATGAGCTGTAATCAGTGGCATCAATTTGAAAAAATTTGGGCTCCTTGCATTTATGACCAGGGGAGTATTTTTCATCACAGTAGTCACATAATCCCTTCTTTCTTCATTTGGCCATTTTTGCAGGTGACACCTTTTGAACCTTAAGTGTTTGAGTCATGCTGTGAGCCTGTGGGGGCAACCCTTGCGGTGAAATTTGGGTGAATGTACTGGGTTGCTAACGCACGTTCCACGTTATGAGCTACCTTGCAAGCCTCCGTCTATGTGGGAGGGTGTTGCAGTAGGACATGGGCTTTTATGGCCTCTTTAAGACCGCTGATAAAACATTCCGTGTAGAACACATATGAGAGACCCCTAGTGCAGAAAGCTAAGGCTTCAAAGGCTATAACATATTCGTCCACTATGTCAGTCTGTCGGAGCTTAGTAAGATGACCCAAAAAAGAAGATTCCTAGTCAAAGCGTTCTGTAAGAGTTTTTTTGAAGGCGGTCCAAGTCACAAAACTTCCATTGCAACGTTGATGCCATTCCCACCATTGCCACCTTTCATTGTCCAAGTACATGCTACCCACCATTAGCTGAGTCTCATTATCTAAGATGTTATTCAGATTGAAATACTGCTCCATTTGTGCTATCCATGCTGCCGGGTGAGAACCATCAAATTTATGCATATCCAACTTGGGAGGTCGCGGACGAGATTGTTGGTGGGTGCCCCAGAGGTGAAGAGATTGGATGGACTCACCCTCACTATGTCCATTGCCAATATTCGCCTCCTCGCGGACTTCCTCCTTACCCTTAGGGATTATGCTAGTTAGTCTATCAAGCTGAATTTGGAGGGATTGCAAGGATTGTTCAAGTTTGTCCATCCACTCATTGGCCATAGCTTGCGCTCTAGTTGCTACCATGCACCGACCTGATGTTCTTGAAATTTGGGACCGGCCGAATTTTTTTCACTAAGAATTGAATGGTACCACCATGCTTAGCTCGTCGTCCTAATTCTGATGGGCTAGATCACCAATAAGCGCCCCGAGGGTCACAGACTTAGGAATACTGGAATAGGCGAATCCTCAAAATTTCAATGTTGCCAAAAGTCCTGGGAAAAGCACACCCCGGTATAGGAACCCCACACAACTACTCAGATCTAGTGGGTCTGAGAGATCTGAATGGCAGATCGGATAGCTCGGATCGGCGGAACAGAGTGTTGTTGCAGATCTACTGGATCTAGTAGATCGGACTAGCTGGTCTGCTAACTCGGAACTGCGACACTGACATCTGCTGTTGCTGCAAACCCCCTTGCGAGATCTGATCTGCCAGAGATTATGCATGATCCCAAGATAGAAAAGGGAACTATGGTCTCGAGGAGTGTCAGGTGCTACAGATCGCAATATACATAAGGGTCTGACAGTAGTACTCAACCCAATGTTTCAAGGCTCTAACTAAGGAGGATCAACCATACCCTTAGCTGTACAACCCAACTACCCTATCGTACAAGCGAGTAATCTCTTCGAGTGCTGTTCTCAGTGTACTATAGCAGCAAGGTGACTGACAATTTCTCTATGGCGAGGTTTCAAAGGAGCTAGGGGGCTTCTGATATACCCAGAGGGTACTTGGAAGACAGTCCGTACGCAGTTCTGTCTAATGTGCTACTACTCGAAGGGGTACCCACAGGGGTTACAAGGGAGTCCAACAAGCGTGATCACCTCTTGTATTTCCTACGTGCATGCCTCCCCAAATCTGCAGGTTTATGCGCTCAACGACAAATCCCATGGTTTAAAGATGTCGGAACACGTCTCTAGCCAAAAGAAAAAAAATTGCTAAGAAATGGAGATCCCACCAGCCCTAGAAAGTGCTCTGATACCACTTGTTATGCTCTTTAACCTGTAAGATGATACCAGAATGCCAAATATGCGAAGCAATATACCCAGAACATAGAATAGTGAGTAAAAAGAGCAAGTATTTTATTATTCAGAAAGCAATGTTCACTTGTCTCTTCGAGGGGGAAACCTCCAATAGAGTAGAGCTCGATGACAAAATAAGACACCATGCTCCTCGCAGAGAGTCTCTATCCTTTATATATGACTCATAGATGCAATACCATGGATCAATACCATGGGTTTTATTAATACCATTTTTTAATACCATGGCCCATTTGCAACTAACTGTGGTCCTGTCATTAATTGCTGGTTAACCACTTACAATTATTAATATGGGCTTTATTGACTCTTTACTATGACTCGATCCCACTACATAAATAAGGGGGTTAGGGTGGGACCTAACACAAATTGACGCCCCACTAGATATTGTATCCATAGTTTCAAGGGCATTACAACTACAATTAGTTCTAGATCATGTGTGGCATAATTGATTTCATGTGTCTCAAGTTTACGTGAAGTATAAGAGATAACCCCTCAATCCTGCATCAAGGATGTGCCTAATCCTTCTTCTGATGCATCCGTGCATACACAAAAGTCCTTGTCCATGTCGGTCACCTTAAACATTGGAGTAGTTGTTAATCATCGTTTTAGCTCATTAAATGCTCTCTCACACTGACTTGTCCATTCAAACTTAACCCCTTTCCTTTGGAGGTTTGTGATGGGACTGGATATCTATGAGAATCCTTCCACAAATATTCTATAATAGCCTACCAACCACATAAACTTGCATACTTCTTTGAAATTGTTAGGAATAGGCCAATCCATTATAATTTCAATCTTGTTGCAATCCACTGCAATGCCTTTCCCACTAATGGTATGACCTAGATATTGAATTTCATTCTCAAAGAAATAACACTTAGAAAATTTCCTATATAGCTGATGTTCTCTAAGGCATTGAAGTACCAATCTCAAGTGCTCTTGATGCTCCTTCTCATTTCAGGAAAAAATGAGGATGTCATCCAAGAACACTTGAACAAAATGGTCCAGGTATCTGCAGAAAACGTTGTTCATCAAGTTCATGAATGATGCTAGAGCATTAGTAAAACAAAATGGAACCACAATAAACTTATAGTGCCCATATCTTGTTCTAAATGCTATCTTAGGTATGTCTTCCTCTTTGATTCTTAACTGGTGGTAACCTAGCCATAGGTCTATCTTGGAAAATATTGAAGCTCCTTTTAGTTGGTCAAATAGGTCATCTATGCGAGGCATGAGGTACCTATTTTGAATAGTTTCTTTGTTTAGATCACGATAATCAATACATAACCTAAGAGTTCCATCGATTTTCTTCACAAAGATCACTAACATACCCCAAGGTGATACACTCAATCAGATTAATCCTTGATCAAGTAGTTATTTAAGTTGTATACTCAACTCATTATGTTTTGGGACAATTATTTGATAAGGTTTTTGGATATGGTTTCTTTTCTTAGTTTTAAGGAAATGGAAAAATCGATTTCTCGAACATGAGGCAAGCTTGGTAGGAGGAAATACATATGCAAATTCAAAAGTAGCAGGTGCAACTTATCAGAGGACTTATTGTCAGCATGGACCATCTCTACTTCATAAATATTGCATCTTTTCTAAATACACTTATTGACCTTCTTGGCTTAGATGAGGCACAACATAACATCACATTTATTTCCCTTGAGTACTGTGGGTTCCCCTGGTCATTTTTGAAGGGAAATTTCTTTTATAGAAATCCACTACAACCCAACAGGATTCAAGCCAATCCCTTCGTACAATTAATTCATAAGTCCGGAGAGTCATGCTATACAGTTTCATCTTAGTGCCATATCCCCCAATGTTAACAATGCAATGCTTTACCCATGATCCTATTGATTGTTCAAATCCTGATGCCATTTTTACCATCTTAAAGTTACTTTTCTCATGAGTTGTTAATCCAAATGTAAGTAATGCTGAAGGAGAATTAAAACTATCAGTGACACCTGGATCAATTAACACTGAAAGAGGAATGTTCCTTATCATACTTGTGGACTCCACAACTGCGTCTAGGTGCTTGGCCTAGCGATGGTTTATGGCGGCATGAATTCGATGTTGGGTCTCTGGTCTTTCTCCTTTTGATTTATGTCCTTGTTTTTTAATCCTTGATTGACACCTTAGAGAATCCCTTCTATAATGTTAACCTCTGCATTCCCAACATTCTATTCGACCTTGATACTCACTTTTTCCTCGTCCTTGGCCACCAAATGCTCTACCTCCATCATTAGTTCTTCTCAAGTAGGGTTGAACCCTATGTCCTACTAGAGGCAACCCAAAAATTGTACTAGCAATCCTGGCAACATTGTTTTGTTTTCCCTGGAATCCATATGGATGCCCCCTGTTCTATTTACCCTCTCCTTGGGGTGTTCCTTCTCTGTATTTCCATCAACCACCATTTGCTTTTTCATATTTATCTTCCTCAAGACTTGTTTGGCTAAACTAGTGGTTGTTGCCATAGTGGTGGATTTCCACATGGTGACTTCAAATCGAACCAAAGGATCGAGCTCATGTAGGAATCTTTCAGATTGATGTTTATCATTTGCCCTGTAGTCCACATGATGGACCAACGCATAGAATTTAGCTTCATAGTCTTCAATCGATCTACCATTCTGTCACATTGCATGGAGAACCCCTATTTGTTGGTGTTTGTGTTCCTTTGATAGGTAGCTGGTTTTGAAGGCTTCCTCAAACATTTCCCAAGTAACTTGCATCTTCATTTCTTCATTTACCCATCGTAATAAATCTTCTCCTTTTAGTAGACTCATTACTATTTGGGCCTTTTCCCTTGAAGAGTATGCCTTAAAGCTAAGTGTTCTCTTGACACTGATTACCCAAGCTTTGGATAATGAACCCCCATCTCGACTTGTGAACGCTGATGATTTTGATTTTTGGACTTCTTTCAAAATATCGAGGTTTGTTTGTCTATATTTGACATTGAACTGACAATTTAAGTCTTGTCTCTGTTTTTGTTCCAATACCCCTCCTTGGCCTTGATCATTTAATTGACTTTGACCTTGGTTGGTGACCCAATCCTTAAAGATGTTTGTCATTTCCCCAACATAACATAATATAGCTTGCTCAATTGGGGTTCCAATCTTTGTGGCGGGAGGCGGGGTATCCACCTCAGGGGCGACTTGGGTTTGTCTTCGATGCTTTGCAGTCACGATTCCCCTGTATTGAACCAAGTTTGAATTCCACATCACTTCCAATGTTACATTATCCAATACAACATTGCGTAGCAAAATTCACTCTTACACATTGCAATCATATAAAAAAGACAATCAGTAAGCATTAAAAAAATATGAAAATCATCTCAATACATATCAAATATGTAGCAATAATACACCATAAACATTCTTCTCATGATTCATTAGCAAAAATCAATTTCATTAGATCATTAATATTCGTCTAATACAAAATTAGTAAACATTGAACCTATCACTAATTTAAAAAAATATATATCTATAATCCAATAATATTAATCATTATAAATCCTCCATTTCCAACATTATAAAATAATTATACATTTTCCTATAATAATTAAATAATAAAATTTTCAATAAATAACACATACATATATATACCACAACTAATCTTGTTTAGCTCAATTATTCGTTATTTTACCATAATAAATATATATCAATTCTAAGACTTCAAGTTTTGTAAACGTTGAAGTGTGATGCTAAGTGTTATTTAAAACGAAAAAGAATCATCTTTATGCCGGAATAAAAAACTTTAACAAAACCAAAATCAAGTTTCCCAGGAATAAAAATATAATACATAAAATATAATGCTGGTTGAAGAACCCACCTCAAACAAAACCAAAATCAAGTTTCCCATCACCAAAGTACAATGACCTAGCCCATGAGAATGCCTTGACCTAGGCCCATGACAATGCATTGAGGAGGAGCCCAAGCAGTTTTGCAAATCTCTGATACCTTATTTATCTAGAACACTTAATAAAATAATTATGAAATATTAGAATATAAAATCTAATAGTATAACTTTACATAAAATATTAGAATATAAAATCTAATAGTATAACTTTACATAATATCTCAAAGATTTATGAGATAATTACATGTTTGAATATTTTGCATTCGTTATTATGGGCAGATATTTAATGTATACTCAAAATAATAATTTAACTTAAATTAAGTTAAACTAGAAATGTTAAAAAAAAAGTTAAAATTAGTTTATTTTTTTAATTATTTATTGTAAATTTTATTATTAATTACAAATCAACTATTTCAAATACCTTGTGTAAAAATTCAATATATTTTTCCAAATAAGATAATAATATATATGGATTTTTTTTAAACAATTTAGTTTAAAAGTATATTTCTTTGATCTAAGATAGGTTGGGCGTAGTTTATATTAAGAGTAAATTTTTATTTGTACATAAACAATTTTATATAGTGATTTATTTTGATATTTTATGGAGAGCAAAGATTCTTATTGCTCAATTAAAAATTAACTTACATCAATTACGGTGAGAAATAGGTTGGTGAAAAAGACCTAAAGAAGCTTGAGAAGCGGGGTGTACAATCGGAAAAACATTTCATTTTGGAGTGTCATACTTTCAGAGACAGTTACAACATTTCATTTTGGAGTGTCATACTTTCAGAGACAGTTACAACAGTTACAACAATATGTTAACCTCGATTCCTTGGCAAACATTTCATTTTGGAATGTGATACTTTCAGAGACATCAGAGACATTTACGACAGTTTGTTAACATCAATTCCTTGACATTGTCTTTTGAATGAGGAAACTATTAGAAAATTAAGCCAACTCATTATTAATATGAATAATAAGAGGATTGAATTGCAAAAGACAAAAGACAAAAAAGCTAATAATCCCATACACTATAACTAATCTAGTAAACATTAAAATTTAATTTCATTTCATTTTTAAATAAAAACACTTTAACTCCACTTTTTAAAGGGGACATACATTCTCTTTTAAATGAAAATAATTAATTCTCTTAGATGTGCCTAACATAAATATAACAGAAAAACAAGTATTGCCTATTATTATATATAGTTTAGATTAAAAAAATTGTAACCCTTAACCCTCTACCTTGGCGGTGAAGTCATACTCAGCGTCCAACAATAAAATTGTGATTTTTTTTAGTTTTTTTATTTTTATTTTTTAATTTTATCGAATTTTTCTTTTAACCGCTTCATAACAGTAATACGCTCAATCCAACAATTGCTTTTTTTGGGCGCCAGCAATACAATCATATATCTAAAAACGCTTACATGGGGAGCTCGGGTTCAAAACCCCTTGGCGTTGCGTTATCCTTTAAGCGATAAGTTAGGGAGCCTGTCAAATAAATAAATAAATAATTTATTAAACTCAAAACACACGAGCTAAATATGATAATTAGCTAGCCGTAAATCAAATAAATAATTTATAATTAGTTATGGTAGGGTTGGGAATTAGGCACGGTAAATTTGACTAATCGGCATGGTGCTTGAAAATGATTTACAGACTTTTACTTTTGTTCTTTTAAATTTATTGTGATCTTAAACACTTCTTTCTCAAACAAATTCCAAAGATTCATGGTAAGTTTCCCTCATATACTCTAAGCGAACACGCGGTCCGTTGTAAATAAATAAAATCTATATACATTTTTATATTTATACAGAGGGATATATAATAGTTTTAACAATTTTAAATTTGGATTAATCTCATAATAATTTCTTTATTAAATAGTTTAATTAAAATATATAAATAATTACATCAATTTCTGTGATTAATAATCAATACACAATTATTCAACTATTTAACACTAAATTTTCGAAAAACCCGAGTAAAGCCGACTTACCTTTATCACAGGGGTCTCACTTAATGAATTTTTGACATATCACATGCATTCGTGACACACTAAATAATACCCGGAATTTGACTAGATATTGGAAAAATATTTCTAAAGATCATATTATTTAACCTCTTACCAATACAAACCCAATAAACATTCCCAATTTGAAAAAACCCCTACTTTCATTAAATATTGTATATATTTATATTTTTTTGTTAACTTTGAACTCCATTTTTTATAGCGACCATTATAAAATCATATTATTTAACCTCTTACCAATACAAACCCAATAAACATTCCCAATTTAAAAAAACCCCTACTTTCATTAGATATTGTAGATATTTATATTTTTTCATTAACTTTGAACTCCATTTTTTATAACAACCATTATAAAAATCCTTTACCCTCTATTATATGCTCAATATATAATGGCATTTTCTCCTCAATATGTATCCCCCAATATGAAACCGCGTGGTATGGTATTGCTCCCCTAGTGAAGCCCCCGTGAGATGTATCAACAATATTCCCTGTGATTTTGGAGTTGAATGCTATTTGAATTCTGCTAACCACAACAAATTTTTTAGGGACAACTCTCCACCCAAGTGTAGACTTAGTAGCACATAATATTTCTACAGCGAGCTACCCTCAAGCCCTCAATCAATGTACTACTGCGAGGGAATCCTTTGTCTCACAACACTTTCTTTCCGAATGAATGAATATTTTCTTCCTAATCATCCATTAAATAGACCAAACGATTCTAAAGATGGAAAAAGATCAACATGCACACATTTCACCTCTCAACATGCCAACTTTTTTTCTTTATTTCAAGTTTTAGTTAATATACTATTTCTCTTAATTTAACTCTCTTTTTTTTACTTTTTGTTAACTTTACTTAGTTTTATTATTTTTATATGTATTTGTTTAGAACTCTGGTTTATTATGGAGTTGTCTTTAATGCGACTTTTTGGAATTTCTAGTGGATTTTTTGCCCAGGATATGACGGAAAAATTTGAGGTGAAATCTTGATTTTTGTTATTTAAACTGGTTTTTTCACTGCATATATGGATTCAACACCTTGAAAATCCCACAAAGCACTTCGATTGTGCAAAATTTATCCATCAAACTTGTGATTTCAGTGAATTCCTTTTAGATTGTAGACAAATTAAATTGGAAAAATAAATCAGAATTTTTTTTCAAAAATTCACATTAAAGACAACTCGGTTTATTATTTACTATTTTATTTATTATTATTATTATTATTATTATTATTATTATTATTTCTTCATTATTTATTATTTATTTATTATTATATTTATCTTTTCTTATTATTAATTTACTTATATATTAACAATATATTATTATTACTATTATTATTATTACGGGACGTTACACAGATATTTGGAGTTTGAAAGGAACAATAGTTGTCTTCTAGATATTCGTTATACAAGGTGAATCTAGAGTTAAGCAAAGTCTTTCGGTAGAAATCACATAAGAGAAATTTTTGGCTAATGCGTTTTGAACCAACAAGTGTGGTTCATCATCAGGACCAGAGGAACCACACTTGTTGGTTCAAAATGCGTCGGCCAAAAATCTCTCTTATGTGATTTCTACTGAAAGACTTAGCTTAATTCATTATGGATCACAAAAGTTTGAATACATGAATCAAGAATTTGCTTAATTCATTATGGATCACAAAATCCTAAATACATGAATCAAGAGTATTAATCGCTCTCAGTTTGTGAATGATACCTTGCTTCTGGCTGGAGCTTCAAGCATTATTTTTAGAGATCTATTATTTTGTTAGATCATTTTCTTAATGCATATGGAGGCCCAATCAATTTTGGAAAATCATAGATCTATTCTTGGAATATTAGAACAAAGAAGAAAAATGAAATGATGAGAATTTTAGGATTTCACTTGGTGGAATCTTGGAAGGAATTTAAGTATCTCAACATCACAATCTTCCTAAAAGGTGAGTCATCTCAAGCCTAGGAAGAGTTAATTAATAAGTTCAAAATCGAGTTTTCCTAATTGGGTGTTCACCGGCTCAATCTAGTAGGTTAGTTGGTTTTGATTAAGATTGTTATTACAACCTTTCCTCTTTATCATTTTTCTACATTATTTTGTTCAAAATATTCTTAACAATATGCGAAAAAAAAAATTCATAAATTGCTTTGAGAAGGATGAAAATCTAACACAAAGAAGTTTCATTTGATTAAATGAGCCCAAATTTGACTGCATAAACAAGATGGAGGGCTTGCTATTACAAGTCCATTTTTAATGAACAAAGTTATTGGGGCCAAATTGGTTTGGAGATTTTTATCCTCAAAAAACGAATGGTGGAAAGAAGTGTCGCAAGAAAAATATCTCGTTTGGCATTCCCTTTGTTTGAATTCTCTTCATCTTCAACATGGAACTTCTTCAGTTTGGAAGCTCTTCATGTCCTCTACCTCTCTCATAATTTCAAACAACTTTTGGAAGCTTGGGAATGACATGTGTATTAATATTTGGTTCAATAAAATCATGAATAAACCTCCTTTAGAAATAGACAACGAACTTGTGAATCTTAAGGAAGTATTTGCAACTAGCAATAAATACACATTGGTTGATATTTCAAGCTAGGATGTTGAAAGTAATTGGGTCACTTGTAAATTAGGCTTCATCCCTTCCCCTTTGTAACGCCTCCTGCCAAAGCTTTGTAGCCTCCTAGCTGGAGTCACTCCTTGGATTCTGGATGCAGAGGATGAGTGTGGCTGGAAGTTACCTTATTTAGTTCGTGAAAGGCACTCCTCCCTCACTGATATCACATTGCTAATCCAAGGTATGGATTCCAAAATACCTCCCTAAAATTAACTCATTTTGTTAGTTGTTGGTTCACAAGAATATTTTAATAGAAAAAACTTGAAAAAATGAGGTATTTAGGGTCTTCCTAGTTCCCCTTATGCAAACAAAATGAAGAGACCATACCAAATATTTTCTTAGAATGCTCTTTCACTAGGGAAGTCTGGTCTTAGGTTTTGTCTCCATTATTTGATAAATTGATAGGGATAGATTTGATCTCTCGATTCTTCTCTTCTATCGACTCAAAATATGCTAGAAGATTCATTCAAAAGCCCCTTCTCAACCAAATATGGGAAGCGCTGTAAAGTTAATTTGCTGGAAAGTTTGGTTGGCTTGAAATAAGAGTATCTTTAATGCTTCAAAAGTGCCTCCTCAGTCAATAACATCAAAATCATTGTACATTTGCTAATAATTTTGGTCCAAGAAGGCATCTAGAACTTTTTCCAACTATGGAATGAATTCTTTTGAAGTTACACAACTCTTCAAAATTTCCTTTAATTTAGTTAAATCTCAAATTTTGGGGGTTGTTAAAAGGCCATATGCAAGGGCATGAAAGCTTTCTCTTTAGTGGATGGATTTCAAGAGTTGGAGGAAAGCCTCTTTTGACCACATTTTTAGCTTCAATAGTGCATCAAAAGTAAATCTAGAGGTGGCAGGAGGGGGATGGGTCATTTTATAGCGTTGGAGAAATCAAAGTTTTAGAGTATTCATGTGTCTTGGGGAAGATGAAAATTAATTAGGCAAAAACCTATGGTTTACTCCAAAGCATTCTTCTCACCAAAGAATTTCAGGTCACTTCTCTCATTGTGTTGAGTGACTCTCTTTTAATAATTTAGTATTTGGTCAAAGGAGCTTCCCCTAGAGACAAAGTTTTGGATAATCTTCTTTGGATTAAGAAGGTATCAAAAGATATCCCAAAAATGAGTTTTAAGCAAATTCTAAGAGATAATATCCAGGAAGTAGATCAATGTGTCAACCAAGGCTGCAATTTGAAGTTTGAAGCATTCATGGTTAATGGTCAATTAAGACCATCCTCCATCCCTTAGTGGATTAAGCATGAATCCTATGTTCAAGTATCAATCCAATAACTCTAATGTCGAGTGTGAAAACCTAAATGATAGAGTGGACCTCCGAAAATATGTTGTAATCAAGGATTATTTTTTTAAGTAGGCTATATGTACTACAAGTTTTGTCTAATTTTGGGGCTCTATCTAAAGACTCATTTATCCTTACTGTGAGTTGTATTCCTCATTGGAAGATAATTTAGGTTCAGGAGTGTGTAGATGATACTGAAGATGGAAGAAAATTATAATATAACTCTAAATGTTCAACTGTGATTAGACCATAGATTTTACAATCAATACAAATATTTTCATTATCTTAAAAAATAATCAAAAACAATTTTTTTCATGAAAAAACTATAATACACTTTTCATATTAAAATAATTTTAATTAATAATGATCATATTAAAAAAATATAATTTTTTAGCATTATATATATATATAATATATATATATATAATATATATATATATATATATATATATCTTCTCCATTACATTACTGAAAAATTTATAAAACAAGTAAAAGAAAAAATGTTATATATATAAAAATCATAAATTTAATAGAGTTAAAAATAAGAATATTTCTATATACACAGATGTAGAATTTATATAAATATAGATAATATTACTAAAAACAAATAAACATTCATAAACACATAGAGTGCAAATATCTTATCAAGTTTCATATTGAAAAAGTGATTTGTATTTTAAGAGATTTGATCTCTCAAAACTTGATAAATCTTAAATTAAATAAGTTTATGAGTGATTAAACCCCTTACTAATATCTAGATATTGAGTGATTACATTTTTACTTTTATATTATTATGTATGCTAGAACCCTCATGGTCCCATTTTATTTTAATTGTATGCTTTTTCTCCTATTTATATACTAAGGATACATAGTCTTAGGAGAATCTAACATTGTCTTCTTCATTGTAATTATTCTAAAATTGGGTTGTCCTCTCAAATTAGACTATATATTGGTTTCTTTTCATTTTTAAGGAGAAAGGATCATAACATTTTGTATCAAATATCCTAATCCTAGGGTTCTGGTGCTTCCAACTAGTCATCATGAAATTTTCTCTAGAGTTGTTTTTCCATGCGATTTTAAATGGTGAAACCTTGAAAATATTTAGAAGACATCTTAAGAATTTTTTCTTTCAATTTTAAAATCTTGGTTCACTATATTTTTAAAGATATGGTCCATGAAAGTTAGGCTTTTTGAATGCTTCTAAATTTCTTCTCAATTAAGATAGTTCATAATTTTCTTATAATTTTTTTTTGTCACGCTTCAAGCAGTGAAACTTTGACCATGTTGAGGATAAATCATGGTAAACATTTGATCCAACTTACATATCTTTCACTATATTTTCAAAGATATGTTCCAAGTAAATTAGGGTTTCTATATGCTCTAGAAATCAATCTCAAATAGATCAATTCGGAATTTGTGCTATAAATTTTTCTTTGTAAGGTTTCATAAAGTGAAACTTGGATCATATTAAGGAGAAAAAGTGGGGAATAGATGGTTCCATTTTTATAATTTAGTCCTATATACTTTCATGCTTATACGATATGGAAGTTAGATTTTGTGAACAATCATGAAATAAATTTTAAACAAGTCATATTCATATTTTTGCTATATCTTTTTATCTAAATAATTTCAGGTTGTGAATTCTTTAGGAATTTCAAGATACATATAAAAAGTACCTCAAGTACAATTTCCAAAATTATATTTTAGGAATTGGACATGTGGCATACTATACAATTTTGGTCATGGGAAGAGGAAAAATAAATCAACAAATTTTGGGAAAGTTATTATAGCTTTCATTTAGCACATCAGATTCAATTCACATTTGTAGAACTCTAGAAACTACATATCAAATTATTACAAAACAAATGTTTAGATCTAGAAGGCCTCAAATCTCTTAGATATATCACTAAAGAGTAATCCATTAAGATATTCTCCAAATTAAGGTACATAACCTATTAGTGACCTAACTTTTCATTAGAAGATCCCCATTTTTCTGTTTGTAATAAAGAGGTGGACTATTATTATTTTCCAACATGCCTCCAAAGAACCACGGAAATCCATTAAATTCTCATCCTTGACTCATGAAGAAAGTGAAGACTTAGAATTTAGGTTATCTCAATTAGAGAAGAAAGTTAATGAAATGGATGGTAGTATGTTGAAAAAGGCATATTTCTCAGGTTCTCAAGAAAAACTTAAAAGAGAAATAGAAAATAAGATGATTGAAAATAAGGAAGGAACATAAAAAACGATGAATGAAAATAAGAAGAAATACAAAGATCCATGATTGCCATGGAACTTATATTCTCTTGGAGACACTTCTTGTAACGGATGTGGAGATCCAAGAAAATCGTGAGCATAAGGAGAGCCATGTTGTTGAGAATAGATCTCATATGTGGGGTATGCTATCATAATTGGAGAGCATAAATTTTTAATAAAAAAACCATAATCATGAATTTTCAATCTAAGACCCACATCGTCAGGGCTTCGAGTCAACACCAAGGAATCACTACATTCTGGAGATTGATATGAGGAAATTTGATTGTAATGACCTTGTAACATGGATATTTTAGATGGAGAAATACTTTGATCTACACCAAGTGGAATATTTACAAAGAGTAAATATTGCATCCATGTTTTTAGAATGAGACCATCATGTATGGTGTCAATGGATTTGTGAAGGAAGAAAAGATTATGTTATATCTTGGTCCATTTTTACAAAGGAACTGATAGTACATTATGGGTATATTAAGAGAAACACATTATTTAATCAACTGGTAAATCTACTTATAGAACATATTCAACAATTCCAAAAGTTGATTCTTAGAGTAAAGAATATTTCAGAGGATAACTTGTTAGACCTATTTATGGGAACTTTAGTGGAAAGAATCCAACATGAGACACATCTCTTTGAACCTAAATCTCTAGACCATACTTTCAGTCTAGAAAAGGAAAGTTGAAAGTAAAAAAATACCATTAGAAAATTGGTCACTAATAACTATAGAGAAAATCATGCTCCCTTTCCTAAACCGACAAGGTTGAATCCTCAACAAATGGATGAAAGAAGATCAAAGGGACTGTGTTTCACCTATGACATAAAGTATAGTAAAGGGAATAAATGCAACGAGTAGAAAGTGTTCTACATATATTATGAAGATGAAGAATATCAATAAGTGAAAGCTTCATAAGATGTAGAGCTAGAAGAGACTACTCCAACAATCTCTTATCGTGCATCGAACATCATGAGCACTCCAAAAACCCTCAAGATAGAAGGATATATCAAAACGCAAAGGGGTAACAATATTGATTTGTTTAGGCACTATTGTGTTGTAGTTGCTACAACACCCACCCAAAGTTTTGGCTCAACACCAAAATTTTAGGTCCCCCTATTCTTGTCAAGATTCATGTGGTTATCTGAGTGACTCAGTTCCCATCAAACCTCATTGACGCACATTTCCTCATGATGCATATTTTTTTATGTCATATCTACTTCATCTTGATTATCATTTTCTTTGACTAAGACCATCTCATGCATTTGCAAGCCTTCCAAGTTCCTGGTAGGTGTCTTATGTTGATAATCATTTCCCACCTTGGCCCTCGTCTACTTAAATGCATTAGGATTTTAGTAATTTTCACTTCATTTAGACACTATACTACTATGATGACATTATTTATCACTACCATTAGTTACATTCTTGGATTCTAAATTAATGAAGGACTTTCATTTGTGCACGCAAGACTGGTTGCTATAAGTTTATGTATAGTGTCACACATCTTTCTTTTGAAAAACAATATTTGAAACATCCTAAGCTTTTGCATTGGTCACAGGGGCTTCACTCAATGAACATCTAACATAGCAAATGTGTTGATGGCATACTAAACAATACCCTTAATTTGACTATATATTGGAGAATACATCTAAAAGTCACATTATTTAACCCCCTACCAATATGAACCTAATACACCTTCCCAATTTAATAAACCCTACTATCACTAGATATTGTAGGTATCCATTTTTTCTTTAACATTTTTTACACCCCTTTATATTTTTTCATTAACTTTGAACTCCATTTTTTATATTTGCCAACTAAAAAACCCTTTACCCCCTATTATATGCTCAATATATTGTGTCATTTTTTCCTCAATATATATCTCCCAATATAAATGCACGTGGTATGATATTGCTCCCCTAGTCACCTTAAATTCACTTTGATCTTGCCTCTAATCACCTTATCTAGTATACATTCAAAATTTTACGTTAAAACTTACGTAAACTTTATCTGGCATGATTTAACTAATTTATAATTATAAATTATTGTGCCATTTAGGGAAAGCAAAGAGAGCACATCCGAGAATGCCAAACCAAAGTGTAAAAGCCATTAACAATGGCCAATATACTTAAATTTCCCATTAATTATTTTCTTGGGTCAATGCATATATTAGAAACAATGATCAACACTATATAGTGTTGCCCTAATTCAAATGATGCATCCCCTTGAGATATATATGTAAAGAACACTCATTAAGGCGGTGTTGGGACCATATTGCAAAGAAACATGTTATATGGCAGTGCTAAAACGGGTAGAATCAAGCCATAAGAGTTATAAGGAATCCTCGGTGGCAATGAGATTTAAAAGGAGACCAACACCAGAATCCTAATCTGCGACTAAGATTATGGTGTGAATATACGAATTGCATAATTGTCATCTGAACACGCATGTAGATTTGCGATTTGTACTGCAATCCAGAATTGCGACTGGAATCCAACTTTACATTAATACATGGATATATATGGATGTGTTGGGAGTATGGTGGAATGTAGGCACATTGAGAAAACAAAGGACAATGCTTAGTTCATGACAGTGGTCAGTAAAGTAGAAGAATTGGTTGGCCTTCCAGTCCTTCCTTCATCTTTTATTCAAAGAACACATCGAGTATGGGCTCCTTGTATACAAATTTTATATCTTGGCGATCGTAATCAAGGACTCATATGACATGAAGTGGTGCAATGATAAATTTGGAGCAGCTACCTATTCCTAGAGGTTATGTGTAAAACAGTATACAATGTGTGATTAAAAAAATATGCTATACGCTGAATGGAAGGAAAACACAAGCAATTGTAGATACATAACAAGGAGGGATAGGGCATGACGTGATACAAAGATTTGCATGGCACAAAGCTACGTTGAGTGAAAAAAAAGTACACAGCCCACGTCGATACTGAGATAGCATAAAGCAATGCGTTGGTATACCAAAGGACATATAGAAGCGGTTGATTGCCATTTTGAGCAAGAGAATTGCGGCTACGTTGGAAAGCTACATTGGAAAGCCACCCGATCAACATAAATATATCAAATTATGAGGAAGTCGAAATGGGAAACACATTACTCTTCCCCTTATTTTTCTCTTGGCCAGTAAATGTTGATCTCTGACCACCTTAGTTGATCGATGGTCTTAGAGAGACACTGATTTCCTTTCAACTACAGGGTTCAATGCCTATGATTTCACATAATATCTTAATTTACATTGGCTCACTTTTAAAATGCTCTAATCACTGCAACAAATCATTTAGAGGCGGATGTATTAAATCATTTATACATTTCTTCGATAGGTGTAATCTCAGGGTTTCGAAGGTGGCATGCATTCGTTTAAAGCGACGTCATTTATCTTATATGACATAAACCATGTAGTGTGCTAGCAGAACTAAAGTTACATCCCCTTCTATCAACGCATCTCAAAGCCCCTGCACATTCCTTGCATTTTAGTCCATAAGAAGTTTGAATGCTAACTAGTTTGGGTGACTTTCCATATAAATCATGAACTAATTCTTACGACCCAACTTAGATTCGCAAGTTTCTTCCATAGCTTGTAGTGAAAACTATAAACAAGTAGAGTGACGAGCCTTGCTCTCGAAACAATTGAAGTCGCTAATCATGATTCTACTTGTGGTCTCATTCCTGTTCTCTCCAACCGCAAACTACAGCTGTGAGTTGTGACTAGGTCTTTCACTTAGCTCTTTAGGTCACAAGTTACATTCGCAACCATCAGTAGCCCTGTAATTCATAATTGCAACTTGCACCCTGCCCTGAATTTGCGACCTGTGCTAAGGCTTGAACATGCGACAACTCCAAGAATTGTGACACACAATTTAATTCAATTCATAACTGCTTTCCTTCAATTCAATCCATTGCAACCTAGAATGTCACGGGTAACAAAGAAAGGGCTCTATATCATTAGAAACATAAATCCTTCCCTCATGGACGAGGTCCAAATGCAAGCAAATGTCACAATTCTTAAATGATGGTGACCATGAAAAATTGGAGATGATCATCGTGAATTGGATAGAAATCATTTTCAAATGCTGAAAAGACTACGGTAGGTTTTTATCCAAATGTTTGAAGAGGAGTCTGTAATGAAGGTACTTCCAAAAGTGGATATGAGAACTTGGAGAACATATTTTGATAAGAGTTCATTGGAAATCCCAATTGTTCCAAATATGACTTGGTTGTGCATCACAAGTAGATCAGCTTGTCTCGATATTAATTCTTCACGACAATAATGAGGAGCATTATAAAAGTTACAATTTCCAGGATACAAATGCTCAAGTTGTGCAAATTGGAAAAAAATATTGGTCTACCTTCTAGTTCATGGAATGAAATAGTGGAGGCTTCCAAATTTGACGATATAATTATCAATTGAAAGCTATTAAGGTAATGGAAAGAGATGTTGCTGTGGAAAAAATTACAACAAAAGTTGCAACAATGATGGAAAAAACCCAATGACGATGGTCTCACATAGCTCACCTAAGTTTGTTGGATAGAAAAGGACAAGAGGCCTTTAAAGACATGACTAAGGATAAAGGATGATAATCATATGAAGACCCTACAGCTACCATGGGGCCACCACTAAAATTTGAACAAGGAAGAATGTGGGTAGTTCTTTTAGGATCTTCTATGAGCATTTTGAAGTTTAGAAAGACCTTGCACATATCGCATATATTGACAATATTGTGGTGCAAAAAGGGTTTTATAGGGATCTAATTCAATATCCTACTTTCCATTAATTTGTTATGTTTCTAATATTATTATTTGTTGATAAATATGTATGACCAATGAAATTTGTTTATAGGTAGGGAATGAGAATGTTGACTTATGTGGAAGAAGCTAGGGTTTCTCACAAAAGCTACACAACTAAGGTTTTGGCAAGCCAAAAATCCAACCTCATATAGGCTTCAAGGACCATTTAGTAATCCCAAATGTATGACATCATAAATTGGTTAAATGATTGATTCCATTAAAATGAGATATATAGATAGCTGACATACATTCTATGAGATCTAGGATTAATTACCTCAGGATGGCTCCATATAGCTTCCCAAGGTGCTGTGTCAACCAAGCAATGGGGTGTTGATATCATCCCTAAAGACTAATATATTTGATGGAAAATGAAGTGGTAGGAAAATAGGCAACAAATGAACATCTTAGTCATGTTCATCAACTCACGCAAGTCTCCATGACTTTGCAACAACATTGACAAAAAATACTCTAGGGTTTCAAATAGCCATCTCTACTATCCTCATAATTTGTATTCTCTTATGGTGTAAATACTTCTTATCATAATTTCAATAGATGTGCAAAGATCAATAGGGCATGTAATAGTCATTAGACATGAGAGAGTAATGAGGAAATTTAAGAGTCATGAGGGTAGGTGAAAAGTCATGGTAGGCGAATAACCACCTCATCTCTATAAATATACCCTCATGCCTCACTTGTAAAAATTATGAATTTAGCACTTGAGATATGCCTAGCATTAGATAACTGATTTGTGCTTAAGGAGCTAGAGGCACTTAGTACTTGGCAGCTAGTAAGATGAGTTGTGGTGAGGCTTGGGTTTCACTTTGGATGATGGTATGAACAACCCATGTTCCACTACTATGCCTTGATGGATTTGTTGAATAAGTACTTGGATATGCAACATGGATAATGATAAGTTCTTTTCTTTGAAAATGGATTCATGTGCATCTTTATGATGGTTGTATTGGATTTCCTGTATTTCCATCATGTTTGTATGTGTGATTTCATGTAGGTACATGTTAATGAACTCATTCTTGGCTTGTGGATTTCATATCCACTTTTAATATTTTCTTTCTTATTACACACCATGCTAGTAACTTATTATGAACTAATTTGCAATTAACCTCTATCATGTTCTTGTTCATGTATGTTTGCGATGGTTTTAGCTTACTAATCCTTCTTATAGAATGCTTCTTCTTGTTACCTTGCTATTGTATCCTTGTATCTCATTTTACATGTTATCAATCATGGGTTGACCTCATTCCCATTGTCTGATCATTTCCTTCTTTCTCTTTCTCTTACATATCCACATTCAACAACTAGGAGCAAAAGCTACATGGTGGAAGTTGGACCCACATACCAGATGAGGCTCCTATCCCCAACGGTGTGAGGTTTAATTGGAAATTTACATCGTGGAGACCCCCTAGCTGTCGGTGAGACTTTTTTCCCTGTTAACATACCCATAACATCATCAATTACATATTAAAAAAGAATCTTAATTTTTTTATATATCCAACACCATAATTTCAAGTGATGATTGTAGTTGGAGGTACCATAAATTGTTCAGGAAAGTACAATAATATTAAGTTGAATATGGGGGAGTATTTGTTGGTTATCCCATGATTGCAATCAAAATTGGTGGTGTTGTTGTTGTATTAGCGGTCTAATGGTTACAATCATTGGGAATAATAGTCCTTAATTTCCAAGAATTTTTTATAAAAAAGTTCTCTGAAGGAAAAAGAAAATGATCCTAGTGGCATCCAAGGGAAACCCAACAATGTGATAAGCTCTAGTAACATGAATTTTTGTTATGAAACCAACTCACAAAAAGATAGAAAAGATAGTTGAACGCCTTAGAATTCAACCTCTTCAAGGGGGCAACATCCTTTACATTACACAAATGAACAGTTCTTGGATGATACAAATGACAAGACCTCCTTTCTATATATAGGAGTCTAAGGGGTCATAATATAACTAAAGTCGACATAACAATAATAATGTAAGGGCACAATAATAGCTATAGTGGGCCTCTATGGGACACAATAATAACAATATGGGGACTACATGGGCACAACAATATAATAAGGGGGTTTTACTAATAACAATAAGGGGTTAC
>APFE030776903.1:23469-37168 GCA_000404065.3 Pinus taeda
TGCAATACATACCTTTTGTAATAGTGGTACACCATGTAGATCAAAATATTTCTCCATCTGTAGTATCCAATTTACCGGTTCCTTGCCATCAAACTTCCTCATCTCGATTTTTCTTGATTTTAGGAGCTCGATTTTGAAATGACTGTAACTCTGTAGTTTACGATCTTTAAGTTCTGAAATTGTGACCAGTATAGCCCTCTGTGTCTTCTTTGCAATGCCACCAGTCTAATCCAAATTGGATTCTCCTGGGAAGCGTTATTGCAAATCTCCCACAGTGACCTAATTATAGACTAATTCAGTAAAGTGAACTTGTATGACATGCCACGTGTCACTGTTTCGACCTTTGGCTCTTAAAAATATATACAAGAAACTAGATTTCGTCCTATTTCTATACCTTCTTACGAAATTTCAATCCAATGCTCAGAGAGAAAGTTATGATGATTTTCCCTAGGTCACCTGTTTGGAATGTAATTCAGGATTCTGCAAAAAAGACCAACTTCCTCAAATCATATCTTTGCAAATATAGCGCGAAAAGATCTGAAATTCGAACCCGAGGTTCAGTGCGATTTCATCTCAAATGGGTTTTTGTTTTCGCTTCTGAAATGTTGTAGAAAAAAAGTTATAGCAACAATTCCACGATGACCTATTTGGAGCATAGAAACCCTAGAATCCAGAGCTTTGATACCAAATGTTATGAAACCAACTCACAAAAAGATAGAAATGATAGTTGAACGCCTTAGAATTTAGCCTCTTCGAGGGGGAAACCTCCTTTACATTACACAAATGAACAATTTTTGGATGATACAAATGACAAGACCTCCTTTCTATATATAGGACTCTAAGGGGTCAAAATATAATCAGAGCCGACATAACAATAATAATGTAAGGGCACAATAATAGCAATAGTGGGCTTCTATAGGGCACAATAATAACAATATGGGGACTACATGGGCAGAACAATATAATAAGGGGTTACACTAGTAGTATAGGGGCCTAACAATTTTTTTTTTTCTAAAAAGGGGTCACCAAGGTGTAGTTGGACAATTATGTTAATTAGATGTTCAAAAATCTATATCCTCTACTCTGGTGGATCTTCAAAAATTTATCAACAATCATGGTAAGGTATTTGGAGAAATTCCTAAGGGTATTTCATCTATTCAAGATCATTAACATGTTATTAATTTGCATTATGTAAGTATACCACCTAACATTAGGCCTTATAGATATACACATCCATAAAAGAGTGATATTGAGCATATGGTTCAATCAATGTTAGGGGCGAGCATCATTCAACCTAGATAAAGTACTTTCTCTTCAACAATCATGATGGTTATAAAAGGGATGGTTCTTCGTGCATGTGTCTAGAATACATACAATTGAACAAAATGATAATCAAAGTTAAAAATCCTATTTCCATGATTGATGAATTGTTAGATCAATTGCATGGAGAAATTTTACTTACTAAGTTTGATCTTCATTCTGGATATCATCAAATCATAATGAGGTAAGAAGACATTCCCAAAACAAATTTTAGAACATATGAAGGTCATTATGAGTTTTTGATTATGCCATTTGGACTTACAAATTCACCTTCAATGTTTCAAAGCTTTATGAATTTTATTTTCAAATCCTTCATTAGAGAAATTGTGCTAGAATTTTTTGATGACATAATAATTTACAATAAAGCTTGAGAAGAGAATGTACACCATGTTGATAGGGCCTTGACACTATTGGAAGAGAAACAACTATACACAAAGAATTCCTAGTGTTCCTTTGGGGTTCAAGAAGTGGAATATCTGAGTGATATCATATCAGATGATGGTGTCAAGGCGGATCCTAAAAAAATCAAAGATATGAGGGAATGGCCAACCCCTAATACCTCGATGAAAATCAGAGGATTATTAAGATTGATAGGATATTACCACAAATTTATCAATAATTATGGTCAAATAAGAACACCTTTGACACAATTTTTGGAGAAGGAAGCATTTTCTTGGACTAAAGAAGCAACCAAAGAATTTAGAGAACTTAAAGAGGCTATGTTTACAATTCCCATCTTGGTGACACCCAAATTCACAAAAATATTCATTATGGAGTGTGATGCCTTAGCTGATGGCATTGGTGTAGTTCTGATGAAATAAGGAAGGTCCCTTGCCTTTGAAAGTAGTGAACTTAAAGGAAATAACTTACTCAGACCCATCTACGAAAAATAAATGTTGGACATACTACATGCAGTTAAGAAATGGAGTCCATACCTAATAGGAAGAAACTTCAAAGTAAAAGTAGATCATCATAGTTTGAAGTATTTCTTGGGGAAAAGAATATATTTATATGAACAAAAAAAATGGGCTACAAATATGTTGGATTATGAATTTGAAATTATCTATGAAAAAGGAAAACAAAATATTTTGGCATATGCACTCTCAAGGAAAGAGGAAGATAGTAATCGTTTACTATATTCTATTTCCATTCCACAATATCAGTAGGTGGAAGAAGCAAGGATAGAATGGTAGTAATATGAGAAGGTATACAAGATCATTCAACAACTATAAGATGACCCCGATGTAGTAGAAAAAATTAAATGGAAAAATGATTTGTTATGGTATCAAGATCTCTTATACTCATGTAAGAATTTTTAACTCAAATAGAAGGCCCTATTGGAATTACACACTTCTCTTATAGGAGAACATTCATGGTTCTTGATGACATATCATAGGATCAAGATTTTTTTTTGAGAATGTCTTAAATCATATGTGAAAAAAATTGTGGTAGAATGCGTGTTATGCCAAAAAATGAAGGAGATGCTATCAAGACATCAGGTCTCATTCAACCATTAGCCATACCAAGCCATTATTGGGAAGAAGCTTCAATGGATTTTATTACCTGTTTACCCAAATCTAAAGGAAAGCGCATCATTATGGTAGTCATAGATTGAATGAAAAAGTATGCCCACTATTTCTCTCTTTCTTATCCTTTTGAAGCCAATACTATGACAAAATCATTCATGGAAACAATCCAAAAGCTAGATGGAATACCAAGCATTATTGTAAGTGACAAAGATCCAATTTTCACTAGAATTTTTTGGATTGAAATATTTTATTGTTTGGGTACTAAATTGGATCAAAGCTCATCTTACCATCCTCAATCTGATTGGAAAAAAAATGAGATTGTTAATAAATGTTTAAAATGATATCTATGTTGCTTTGAATTTGTTAAATAGACAAAATAGATCAAATGGCTGCCTTTGGTATAATGGTGGTGCAACACATCCTTTCATACTTCATCAAAAATGTCACCACTTATGGAACTTTATGGGTATCATCCTACATCCATCACATCGCCCTTGAAAGGTACTATAAAGACTTAATCAGTAGAGGAACGCATACAACACCAACAAGAGGGTCTCAAACCATTGAAGTACAACTAGATTCCAACACAAGACAGGATGAAACAACAAGAATATCAACAACATAGTGAAAGGGAATTTGAAGTGTGGGATTGGGTATTTTTGAGACTACAACCATATAAACAAATGTCCCTCAAGCCAAAAAAGAGGGAAAATAATCAACTATGAGGTATAATGCCCCCTATAAGGTGTTGTACATGATTGGAAGTATGGCTTACAAATTGCAGCTTCTTCCATATTCATGTGTACATCTAATATTCCATGTTTCTTGATGAGAGAAGGAATGTCCAAACTATTCTAATAGAGATTAATGAAGAAGGGAAAATAATAGTAGAACCAAAAACAATTTTGAAAATAAAGACTAAGCAGTTGAGAAATCAAGTGTAACACACCCCCTTCTAATCCCCACCAAAACCCCAGTTGAAAGGAGGTCAATTCTATGATTAACCCAATATGCAAGGTGTCGTTATGGAAATTGGGTCTAAAATTTTTGGTATTTTCAACTAAATTGAAACCTAAATTAGACATCACCGTTATGTTCGTCTCGTCAATACGATTCTGGTGATATGAAATTTTACCTCAATCTGACCTTCGAATCAAGTGATGTGACCCTTTGAATTTCTGATGAATAAAAAATCAGCACGTCATGAAATTTCCCATGTGGTACTCACATGGCTACCCTGGCCATCCTAATAGTGCCACTTGGTAATGGTATGATGGATTTTGACTCGTTCATGGCATTGGTCTTCGTAGGTCATTCTTATCTATTTTTATTTATATAAACTTCACCTTACTAGAAACATACATTATCATATAAATATATAATAGGTTGATGGAACGTCAACTACCAACAAATCTTTCGTTACCGGGGTCACATTACTCAAACCTTACACTTTATGCATTCTCTAGTTAGTCTATGGTGGACCTTCCAGGATGACCTATTTGTGGTTCCACCACAGCACCAATACAATGACGATCAGGATCACATGGAATCCATCATGTCACAAGATTATGTCATCTTGTTCCTTCTCGAAATGAGCACGCAATTGAACTGTCAGGAGTCAACCTCTGGATTTACATGTCTTGGTGGGCCTCTCCTCTAACACAAATAACTCTCTCAATTAGTCCATGACTCTTAGCCTTACTTGGAAACCCTAAAAATCTTGCTCCTGTAAAGATAACCCAACATTGAGCCAACCCACTTTCCCTTGAGCACTGTGCATAGCTACCTCCAAGAGAAAATCTCCAAGCTAGATATATTATCATCAACTGAAAATATAATTCCCATCCAAACAAGTCCCACCTTCCACTTCTAATGTCTCAATAATCCCTCTTTACATGGGATCAATTCTTCCACTAACCAATGCATGACTTCCATATTGTCCCAGCCTATTCCATGTTATCGTCCCTATCACACTAGCCCGATCCTCATCACCCCGAACTTTCTCTTGCATGATTTCTTGTAGGTTTCTGGGTTATAACCTCTGGGCTAATTACATCATGTCGAGCCCTTTCTTAGCCATCAATATCTCACTATTATTCCTAGTCGTTGATCATACAAGCTCTAGGTCTTGGTCTTGAGTTGCGGTCATAATACTAGAATCCAGACCTTCAAGCTGACTATCATGTAGCCTAATTAACTCATCCAATATCATGGATAATACTAAGTGGCCGAGGATAGCGGAAATGGTATTCCTCCCACTCTGCATTATGCACACAGTTACATACACTTAGTCGAGGTCACGGTGATTCTAAATAAGACATGGAAAGTATAATTCATTTAGGCTACACCAAGCCAATGTAAAAGAGCCTAACTTGGATTGATTGTGGAGTTTCTTCCTAGAACTTGGGCCATGAGTGATATGCTTGATATTGAATCTAGTAGCTTTCAAAGACATACATCTGGTCTCTATACAAATTGCATAATGATACTAAGTGATGATATCGTCAGATAGTCTTGAACCTTGTGGTTTTATAAGAGATCCACCACTTAGATTAACAACACAATAGGTTGAAGGAAGCGCCTCAGCAGCCTCATCAGGCTTAGGAGACTTACTCAACCTCTATAGTAGAAACTCAAACACATAATCATGTTTCGAACAATCATACACACAACTTACATGCATTGATGACAACAATGCATGTCAATCACCAATTCCATCAATTTCTCAAAAATCCCTACATAAAAGCACAAGTACCAATGCATACAAGTAGGACTATTCATTATAGCTTTTAAGCCTTCGAACTTAGGGTACCAATCATCCCTCATGCAACAACATTAAGCATATAATATATATAAATTCATGCATGAAGACAACACTATAGGACCATAACACCAAGGGAACATGCTTAAAAACTTTAAAGATTACAAGCACAAGAAGATCAACCAATATCCTTACAAACAACACTAGAATGAGTATTCATGTTAAAATTCCCTGGATAGAATCATCAATGAAAAATCATAGCACATAATAACATGTATCAAAACATAATTTCATTTCCATTATAAGAAACCATAAACATTCATCCAACAAGTGAAAAATCAATTTAACATGTCAATGACAACTCAATAGAAAGGAAATCATATAAACACTTATCTCAATTTAACACTAAATTTGGGTAACTAAGATTGAGACTACAAACCTCCACCCAACCATAGACAACTACAACCAATCCTTTCTTACAATTGTAACCCCCGAACCGGATTCAAAAGCTTGAGGTGGGGTGCTTCTGGGTGCTTCAACCAACCAACACAACTAAATCAGGATGTCATAAGGTCATTGCGACTTTCAGCCACCAGCTAAGTTCATTATGGCTCACGTAGTTCATGCATACATAGTGTCATGAAATTTTTTCATAATAAAGATAAATCTAGATTAATTTTAGGATAAGGGAGTCCACTATACGGAAGGTTCATAAGTGGTTAAGATGTTAATGGGTAAAGAAATCACTTCTACAGATGATTCTTCAGTGAGTCAAGCACCAGAGCTTCAACACTAAGGCAACTCGTAGTGGTTCTTCAACCTTCACAAACATTTGAGTGATTCTTCCCAAAGATAATATGTCATCAATCCACAAGATTCCAGTGGGTTCTAAACCATTTACAAAAAAATATTCACTCATAAGGTTCCTCAATTGTACTCCTTTTTGCCAGGATTTCATTCAGTGTTAGAGACCACTTGATATCTCTCCCTACTCTGGGTTATCCCATGCACAGTAGTCCTGAACATCATGCTTCCTTCCAATGCTTCCATCTTGTGTGCACGTGAGACCAATAGAGATAATCTATGTTTTCCCACCAATGAATGAGTATCCATGTGCCTCATTCCCCCCAATGGCTTCTTCCACAAGTAGCATAATAGTCATCCATTGACAGTGCATGTTGGGTGCAGTATAGGGAATATGAATGGACCAACATTTAATGCCAATCTGGGGTTCATGGACTTCGAGACATAAGATTGGAAATGCCAGAGAAAGACTTCAACGACCTGCAAAACAAAAGCCTAACTTGTCCATAAACTGCTCACACCTTCAGATTCCTGCACTAGTTAATCCTTTTTCTAATCTTGCACTCAAAAGCAACCTTTTGAAATGAAAACACTAATATTGCAAATAGCCAACATTTAGAAGAAAACCTAATTATTGAAAATTGAAAAAGTAAATCCTAACCAGTGAAAATAAAAAATCAAACCCTAGCTATTGATCAATCTGGAAACTTGAGGTACTCCAATATAAAGACTGTCTCAACAAACTAGTGAGAAATCAAATTAAGATCCTGGACAATCCATCCATTGTAAAATTAACCTTGTCACACTCAATGCAAAAAATCCAGGGCTATTATCATTTCTTCTTTTTGTTCTAGTGTAAATTATCTCTATGAAATAAAAATAAATCCTAAATTTGGAAAAAATAAATCTAATACATAAAATTATCTCTCTCAGACCTAATGCAAACTTCAAATCTTTATAAACTAATTTCCTAGCAATTCTAAACAATATCAAGAAGAATTCTTAGTAACTTTTAAAAACTACATGACTAAAAATTAATATTGAATCTTGTGAAGGAGTTTTTATTGAAGGATCTGAAGTAGCATATGAAAACATTATTAGTATCAAACATTAAATCTCTCCAACCAAACAATTATATGTATGCTTTGTATTAATGTACAAGAGTGGATCTATGAGTAATGAAAATGAGAATAGTCTCCACCCTTTCATAATCAATTCTACAGGAATATAAATGTTTGAATAAGATCCAAATATAAATACACTCTTTGAATTATGAAGTATCAAATTATAAAGTAATTATTGAACTTAAATTTAATGCAATTCATTTTTCAAAGCACATTTGTCATGAATCCCATAAGTCTAGCCTTATGTAGATAGTGCAAGTAAAATAACGCTACAAGATTTCCCAAAGTCATTGGAAACTTTTCTGCATTAATAATTGATGAAATATTTGAGTTTCAAAACTGCGAGTTCAAGAAACACAGTGTGGTTTCTCAATTAATATAGTGTGACATAATCAACCCGTTGATGGTGTTGGATTCACCAACATTAAGGGGATCTTGCTGATATGAGGTCCCAATTAGACCTCACACCATTTGGTGTAGAAGTCCCATTTGGTATGATGGCCTAGTTTGCATATACTTAGAGATTTGCCTTGTCTCTAACTTTCAGCACATGAGAGTGTTGCAATTGTACCTTCGAAAAGAAAGGTGAGTGTACGTGGTGAGTGTGCAAAGTAACTATGTCTAAGTTCTCTTACTGCAAAAGGGGAGAAAAGTGAGCCTCTAAGTGAGAGGTAATAGTACCACCCAGGAAGGGACACACATGAAAAAGGGAGGTCTATTCAACATCTAGTAGAATAGTCCACAATGGATGTGGCAGTCATTAAAACCAAAAACAGGGAAAAGTTTGTCTACCATCCAGTGGATGTGAGGTCCTTGTAACTAGTTAGCGGCAAAAGGTCTCTCTATTATCCTACGGAGTAGTCCACAAGGATGAGACAACAATGACAACCATAACAACACATTCCCAACAAGGTAAGTACTAAAACAACTGAAATAGTTCAATTATATTAGTACATGTAAAACAGACATGAAATATAAATGCTCATAGAATAGTCTTAGAAAGATCCATAAGTCATGCATGGAAAAGTGTTGGCCCGAGAAGGCTTTTGTATTAAGCAAAAGTTCCAAGACACATATTTACATCATACATCACTAGCCCGAGTAATGTGACATTGGAGCCACTCCTTTCTCCTTAAAGAACTGAATGAAAATGTCTATGATTTTTGGGAGGAGCCAAGGTGAAAAGTCCTTTTCTCATACAATTAGGGGGTATATATAACCAAGGAGTGATGCTTGACCCTTGTGACTCTTTGACATCCCTCGTGATTGTTCAACTTCTTATGACTTTTCAACTAACATGACTTTTCATATTCATCTATGTCCATTAGAATTCCACTTTGCATTCAATTTATTATACATATGGGTCATAATAGTGATGTGGCTTTTGACAACTCATGATACGACTTGAAATGACATTGTTGAAATGGATTAGATTGCTAAGGTGGCAATGTCAAGCTTCTTTTGTTGTTGAGTGATAGATGTGTTCTTGGATGTTCTTTCCCTTCTCCTCTGTATAGTGATGAGGCTCATCATTGGATAAAATATATTGACCTTAATACACCTCCAAGCTTACTAAAATAAACTATTCTCATAATTCTTTATATGTTTTAATTATATTTTTCTTAATGAGAGGAGTAAAAGTAAGATGTTATGTCTAGTGGTCTAATGTACATTGATTGCAGGTTTTTGGGAGAAAATTATGGCTAATTAATGTGCAGGAACTTGAATGCGACAAAAAGGAGAGATTATAGGAGATGGATCTCCCTCATTAAGTCCTCACTCATTCGAAGATCCCTCAATCAAATCACACTAGTTCAAAGTTGTAGGCAGCTGAGTCATGAGGATCATTGGAAGTCAAGCTAGTGATAGTTAAGAAACCGTTAATATTAATATTGGGATCCAAGCCTCCCTATATTTAAGGAAATTGTTGGCAACTCTAGTTGTATAAATAAGGATTCCTAGAGCCTCATTAGGATTCATATTTTTTATGTAATATAGCTAAGCACTTTCGAGTTGAAGGATTGTGACAAAACACTGTTATGTATTTTTTTTATATGTTAATGGAAATGAGAATTCCCTTGATCTAGCACTAAGTTGAATCAGAGGGTTGAATCTCTTGGGTTAGGGCCAAACTCTAGCAGCAGAGGTTCCTCTTACTGTATTTGTATGCTTAAGTTATTTCATAGATTACTTGTTGAATTGATTTTGGCATTGTTACATTGCAATTATTGGTGAATTTGATTACTTTACTTCCATTTGTGCATAGCTTTAACAGTAGCATTAGAGAGATAAGGAAATATAAAAAAAGGATAATAACAGGTATATATTACCTCATTCCTCCCTACAGGGACCATGGTTTGAGGAAAAACTCCCATTCAGCCCAAAAAGACATAATTCTGGTTTCTTATGAAATTTAGGGCTTTTCTGCTAATTAAGTCAGCATTTTTCAGTTTTAGTAGGTTGCAGTTGTCATTTCTGATATCTTAAGCTTTGTATTAGATTTCATGGTGCTTTCATAATAGGCTTCAAGAATTTCCATGCATGAACTAGGCAAATAAATGATGAAATTCTGTTTTCCTATGTTGTTGTAAACCTCTCTTGTTTTGGAATGATTTATGGATAAATGCCAACAATGATGTGGATATTGCAGGAGTTTCAATATTGTAGGAAGACCTCATATCATCAGCCTTAGCCAAACCATACCCACCCATGATTGCCAAAGGCCACTATGTTCACAATCCGATCTATCATTTCAAAAGGACAACTTGCCATGCTTGTTGAGCAAATCCAACCATCATAGAGCTTTGATTTGGGTTCTGAGTGAGTTCCAACCACTCCCCTGCCTTATTACTTCCATCGCTCACCTTCCCTAAGGTCCATACCACCATCCAAATCAATCCTTATGCTTTCGAACTGTTCCTGTAGGAAAATAGGGGATCTTGTATGTGAATTAGGAGATCCTGTAGACATCCTGTAGGATGACCTGTAGTGGCCTGTTTTGAGCCTGATTTGTGAGAAATGCATCACGGAAGCTAGGAGAAGATCCTTGCTTTCCTCCCAAGCCATTTGAATGATCACAACCATCTCTTTCTACACCTATCCCACCTACCATGCAATCAAGAAGGATTAGCATTCATGTTTTCACAAAAAGACAAAAAGAAAAAGGTTGTTATGTTTATTCATGTGCACAATAGTTAAGTGTTTGATTAGATCAGATTTCATGCTTAGGTTGATCAGGAATTCACATGTGTTAAATGAGAATTCTTCTGAATTAAGGTATATTAACAAATAGCTAGATGAGTTGTGTGTTTTAGGCATCTATTTCAGTATTTCATTATTGCAGTAGGTAGCATTTCAATCCTCTCAATTAGGGTAAAATTCTCTCTTCTCAATTGGTAATCATACTTCTTCTAAATCAATAGAAGGTTGGTTTGAGAAACCCTAGTGGTTTATCGCCCAGCTCCACAGGGACAAAGAGTGTACCCATTGCATCTATTTGTGTATACAACACTGTCACCTCTGAGTTTGTATGAACTCGGGGTTGATGAAGTAAAGTTGGTAGCCCCAGGAGTTGCAACATTCTTGCTGCAATATTGGTGCTCATCACATAGCATGACAGTGCAGGGTCTTCAATGAGCTTTGGTATTAAGAGGTGGATGCATGCATGTGTTCCCTTTTCTTGCTCTTGATAAGGTTCTTTGTCCATCCAGCTATAAGTGAGTCTTCTAGCATGCTCACTCCTTCTTCTCCTTCTTCATCCTCTTGTCATGATCCAAAAGTGTACTTGTTCCTGCAATTTATTCATGACAAAACACCATCAAATAAAAAATTCCATAGTCTAAGATGAAGCATTTTTATCCATGGACTGGGCTCGGGATAGGTGATAGGCTGGGAGGTTGGCCACTGAGATTGGGTAGAACACAACTCAGGATTGGTTGAGGAACTTCACAACACAATCCTCACAGTGGGAAAAAATTGTACAGGGGCTAGTAGGAGACAAGATTGCACAATTTAGATAGTTAGTGATTGATCCACGATGTGAACCTGGGAGGCTGGTCTGCACAGGTTTCAGAGGCAAGGCAAGACTGGGTAACAGAGGGGCCTGGAGGACATATCTGTGTAGTTCTTGAGATCAGTGAGTCTTGATTGAGGGAGGACACGGGGGGACACTTTTGTACAATTATAGGAGGCAAGGAAGGCTTGGTTCTCTATGCATTGTGGGGTTCCAACAGGCCAGGGGGGAAGCTTGATGACTGATCTTGTGAAATGTGTAGTTCAGTTCAGGATGGGAGAAGTTACTATGCAATTCTGGGGATGAAGGCAAGTTGCTCAGCTCTGGAATTGTGCAGTGTAACTTCCCTAGGGGATAGTGACTACGCACTGCACAGTTCCAGGAAGCAAGGTTGCATCACTAAGGGTTGAGACTACGTAGTGCTCATTTTAGTTGGGGTCCAATGAAAGTGAGTTGTCTGGTTAGAAGGATTTTTGGAGAAATGGCTAAGTACAGGAGGAAAGATGGCCTTGTGATGAACTCAAACTGTGATCACACACTTAGCATACTTCGACGACACAATAACCACAGAGCATCATAATAAAAAGGAAAGCATTACCCTCTAAGTGACTATCTCACAACAAGAACTAATAAGTGTGACACTTGGGATAGGATTTTAGGACAACCATGATGACACTTGTGTGATAGTGCTCAAGACTTTCTGTATGAGTGTGACAGGTGTTTACATGGCTAGGAAAACTCATATACATAAAGATCAACCTTCGAAACCACCAAGAAAGGTTTTCAAACATGCAAAAATATGACAATTGATCAAACAAGCAAAAGGGAGCAAGACACTTGGAGGAAACACATGGAATAACTTTCAGTCATTAGGGGAGTTTTGAGGTCTAAAATGGGCCTCCTAAGATAAATGTACAACCAAAAAAAAATTTATAAGAAACAATAGGATTCAAGATGATTATGTCAACCATGGGGGATGATTCACCATTTTTGAAGTAAAAAAGTAAAAAGATTAAAAAATAATAAAATAATAAAACTACTTTTTCAACTCGTATTTTCAACTTATATTCTAATTTTTTTACTCATTTTTCAAGCAGGAGTACTCGTTGTATGCAAAATTTAATTCTTCATCCAAGGAGTATTGATGTTGCATACTTTCGATGGGCCTACTACACGAAAAATGAGAAATACATGAAAAAACATGATTGCAATCACACTTTTCATGTATTTCTCATTTTTCATGTAGCAGGGTCCATCAAAAGTATGCAACATGGGTACTTCTTCGATGAGGAATCAAATTATGCATCCAATGAGTGTTTCCACTCAAAATTTGAGTAAACCCATAGGGAGATAAGTTGAAAATACGAGTTGAAAAAATAATTTTTTATTTTTTCCCTCTAAAATTTGATGATGTAATCTAATCTTATTTTATTATCTCCACTATTATTTTATAATTTACTTAGGATGCCCATTTTATACCCTTGAAACCAATGCATGTCATTGAAGACATAATAATATGACAATGATGAGTGGCCCTTCATCATACACTTAGAGGTGTATTTCAAAAGATGTGTATTGTTTTCCATACCTACCCTCCAAAGTGTTATGCATAAGATGGAGTCTTCATGCGGTCCCGATCTTCTATCATACCTCAGGTTCCTTGGTCTGATTATATGATAATTGCCTTTACTTCTCATCTCCTTGGGTGTCATCTAGCATTTCCTCCTTCTTAATCACCTTCTTCATCGTTTTTTCATACCCTGGTGGGTAAAAGCATGTTAATGTGTATCACTTTTCCCCTTTTTGTGGCAAAGAAGTTTTATAAAAATAAATGGAGTTGGAATGTTTACTCTTAAATTTACAAAATCATCAAAAATAGGTGGTCGTAAAAGAATACAAAACATGTCAATTTAAATTAAATTTCATGTCATATTTTTCCTAAAATTTAATATATATTTTTGTATCTAATTTATTCATTTTCTTTAAAAGATATTCATTAATATTTTACATAAATTTTTAAGTAGTGACAAAACTGCCACCCCCCATTTCTCTATTGATTTATGTTTTTAATTCCAATTTCTTTAAGAAATTTGCGGTAAACATTCTAAAGATTGCTAAACAAATTTAAAAATAAAAAATAAGCATATTT
>APFE030776903.1:37279-52050 GCA_000404065.3 Pinus taeda
TATATATATATTTATCTTTTTTCATTTGAGTACTTTTTTGCTTTTGCCATATAATGAGACACATTAGTAGAAATCCTGTATCTGTGATCCACATGTGACAAGACAACATGAGTATGATAAACCCCTAGTCTAAGATGCTACACTTGGGTTCATAAAATGGGTCAAGACTAAGTGACATGCAAGGAGAGAAGGCCCAGTGATTGTGCAATTGTGTAGTTCAAGCAGCCAAGGGTCAATCATGATCATTGAGATTGAACAGTGTGCAGCTTAGGCTAGGCTGAGGGAAATTTCTTCCCAGTCCTCAGTGAGGGAAAGAATTACGCAGTGGCCACTGAGAGACACAGTTACATAATTTAATAAGGTAGTGGCTATTGTAGAATAAGGCCCTAGGAGGACACGTTTGCGCAGTTTCAAGATGCAAGATGGACTAGGCAACTGAGATGCTTAGGGACAAAACTGTGCAGTTTCTTAAGACAGTGGGTTATGGCTAAGGGAAGGAAATTGGAGGAAGCATCTATGCGGTTTTGGATGCCAAGGTAGGCTAGAAATGCTGCACATTTCTATTTCCAATAGGTGAGGAAAAGGTTTGAGGGCTACAGATACAAAGTGCGCAGTTAGGAAAGTTGGATGAGGCTAGGTTGCTAGGAATACTCCGGAATTTGGCTAAGTGTGGGATCAGTGGAACCGATGTGAATAGTGATAGAAATTAACTATGATCACACACTTGAACACTTAGTGATACACTATAGACCACCCAAAACATATGAAAACATACTTCTCTTAATGCAACAACCTTTGTGGTAGCTTACGACGAGTGCGACTCTGGTGATAGACTTTGTGAGGATAAAGGAACCACTTGTGAAATAGTACGGAAACTTTGGAAATGAGTGCGAAACATGTTTATATGATGAGAACAACTCATTCTCACACATATTTCACCTTGAATAAAAAAAACTTCCCTTTGCATGACAAGCGATAATCCCCATGCCCGAATATGACACATGCTATATAAAAATGAAAGTGTGAACGAATCTTAAGATTTAGGAAGGGAGTTTGAAATCATGAGATTACTAATAAGTGACTAAGGAATGACCAATCATATGATCCAAAGTAGGCTCCAAAATTCAAGTGTAGGCCAAAATTTTGGAGGGTGTTGCAGCCCTACAACACTTGGCGACACGCTGGTTGAATCCAACTTCTCTATCTTGGTTCTTTTCTTGTGTAGGACCTTGGTCCTTCAATGACTATTGATTCATAATGTAGATTACTTTGGCTTCTCCAATTACCCCACAAGCAGACATGGTCCCGTTTGTACCTTCTCAGTTGAACACAACATAAGATTAAGCCAAATCACAATGTTTCGAACTAGGAAGGGTAGTTTAGCTTGCAAGCTTAATATTTTCAGAGTATAGTTTTTCTTCTCTGGTTTTTCTCCACTGATAGTAGGCCTAGACAATACCCCAGTGGAGTCACGCAGGAACACAAGCATTGCTTCACTACTAGTGAGCCTGGACAATACCCCAGTGGAGTTTCCTTCTTCACCTCTCTGCGCAGGAAGCCTTTGTCGTCTTTCACCTTTAGTTATTTATTTAAAAATAAATATGCATTGGTTCTTAATTATTTTGGGGTGGAAGAGAGATCCCAACTTATTGAGAGCATGAGAGGTTGTTCCTTCAGAAAAGCATATAAAGAGCTCTAATTTAGGTTTTCTCATTTAGATTTCCCCTTCTCCATTTCTACTAGCTGTATAAGCTTGAAAAAACCGAAGTAGAAAATCGAGTATGGGTATGAGGTTTCCAAACAAGACATAAGTTCATGGTTTGACCAAATCTCTCCTTGCGAATGGATCATATTTTCCATCAGAAATTCATCGGGAAAAGATACAACCAATTAAAAGGAAGATAGACACAGGACTATCCAAGCACTGCAATGTCACAAGGCTCTTCAAACTTCAGCCATACACACACTCGGGAAGCCACAATGTAGCAAGCACAACACTTATTTTCATGATGAAAACCAAAAGGAAAACTCAACAAGGAAGAAAACAAAGAAAAAAAGTAAGAAAACACAAAACTGAGAAGCAAAATCAAAAGACAAGAGAATAAAAGGACTAAAGAAAAAATAATGTAGAACCAGAAAACCAAGACAAACTACAGGGAACGAGTGTAAGATGAGTGCAAGGAATGAAAACAAAGATGCAACTAATACTACCCTATCCTAATAGCCAGAAGGTCAGGGTTATGTGTAATGAAATTTCCAATGAAGCCACCATAGTCGTTCTCGACCTGCATTCACAAAGATATGATCGATTAAAACAAATATAAGGTGATGCAAAACAAAAAATGAAAAACATGAAAGAATTCCACAAGAAAAGGAAGGTCTTGCCTATGGAAAGAAAGGTGTGTCACACCCACTACTTTTATCCAATCCACATGCTTACCTTTTCGATGAATACCATTTTTCAACAAACGTTGAAATCCTCTTGCAGGTGTGTCTTCAACTACATTGAGCTTCTTAGAAAGTGTGATCCAAATTTAAACATGAACACAACAAATTACAAATATAACCATAAATATAGAGATGCAACATAAATAACACTTCATTTCATTAATTTCAGATACTGAAATATGCTTACAAATAGAATGGAAATAAGACTAGCTCGGGCGATGGTAGCTTATATCTAAGAAGAGATGTGGTGGCTACATGCCACTAAATTATGTTACCATGAGGCTTGAAGGCCTATTTATTATTAAGAAACAACAAAAAACCCTAAACATCCAAAAACCTAACCTTAGGAGATGAAATGATAAACTATGGGCCCCATTGGGGTAAATTTGTACGTCAATTTCCGAGGTTGTAACTTTGGCATACGATCTCCATTTGACGCACATGATACCTCGTTAGAAAGATCTATTTGAGGACTACAACTATTACACAATATTTTGTCTCGCATCTCGCACTTCCCTATCACATATCCCGAAGTGCCTGAAACATGACCATCATGTAGTGTACTCATCTAGATATGCAGCTCAGATCCTCCCTAAAAAACTGATTGAAAAATGGCTTGAAATTCCCCTGAAGGAAATGGCTCTAAAACACTAATTGTAGCATAATATCTCACCTAACACTAAAAACCACGATGGTCACTAGTTTCACTATACTAGCCCCACAATGCTAGTGTGCTTTTGGCATGGATACCAGCAATGATCCCTAAAAGGCAATTTTTCCAAAGAGGACAAGAAGCTTCATGATCTATAGGCTTCCAGAACGAAAATATGGAGGTTATTTGGCATGGATGAGGCCGAGTTCTCTCAACTTGTCATTTTGGTCTTATCCCTATGAGCTACCTCCTTGAGATGAGGGCCTTCTCCTATCTTTGGAGAGATCCTAACTCCCTTTCCCTGCCTCTATATTCATCCTCTCCCATTCCCAAATGGTTGGACTTTGGCTATTTGTACCCTTGTGCTGAGATTGTGACTACATGCTACTCATTTGGCTTGGAGAAAGAGTGCTTAGAGAGCTTGAGCTTGGACTTGGACATTCACTCAAGGAGAGCTTATTGACATCAAGGCTTGGTTGTAAGCTTCCTCCTTTGTTCTATTAATATATACAACTACTGGTTCATTTTCCATAAATGTGTATGTTAATGCATCATTTATCTTAATGATCCTTGATCTGTTAAGTAGGTTACTTTCGATCATGCTATTTGTACTTTCCAACTTCTTTAAACATAGCAGTTGTCACTAACTCCTTGCAGTGTATCCTGGGGGTGAAATTCGATCCCAATATGGAAGTATATAGAAGGTTCTCTATTACTTTTGGGTATATAGGAGGCACTTCAGTATAATAAGCATATAGCGATGCTCTCATCGAACGGTTCTGCATTAGACAACACTAACACGGAATTTTTCTCCTCGTATTGTCGCGTATATATTGGGATACCCCATTAGGTTACTATCCTTTATCCATAGGTAATTGAGTTATCCCCCTTGTAAACATGATACATCGAACACAACATTCAGGGAGATTGTCCACCGTACATTAAGTCCTTGGTTTTGGCTGGGGTGTATATTGTGGTTCGCGGATACATGGTAAACCCTTATTCCTAGATTACCTCTTTTTTATTTATTTTTGTTAAAGTTCTAAAATCAATTAATTAATCGTGAAAAAACATCCTTCCTGTGGAAATACTCCGTAGTAGATCTTAGGTTGATACTGATGGCAACTTTTCCTAAGTTTACCAGTCAAGGAAACCCCTCTAACAGGAATCCTAGTCTTTTTCCTTCTTTTGGAAACACTAGTTCTCCTTATATGGAAACTTTGGCCCTTCTTGGATTCACCATTGGTCTTCCAGTTTGGCTATTTTCAACCTCGCTGATTCCGAGTGTCGAAACTTATTTTCAACTAAGTTCTCCTCCACTTGAATGACATCAACCTCATATTGATCCTAAAGTTGACCCTTCACCTTCTTTGCCTATTTCTTCACCTCGTTGTTCCTCTTCGCCTGGTGAAATTCTGGATTTTAGTAACTAGGAAGATAAGAAGAAGAAGAAGAGAACAAAGAGGAAGAAGAAAAATAAGCAAGGGGGAAACTAATGAAGAAAAATCTTGTTACCAATGCAACTAATGAAGAAAAATATTCCAACCAGCCCTGAAAAGTAAAATTCCCTTGCATGTTATGTAAAGGTGACCACCTTCTTCGGAATTGTCCTGGTATTCCTAAGGTCTTAGAAGTGCGGTCCATAGGTTCACATCAACCTTTTTCATCAGCCTCTAGAGTTAATGTTGGTGGCATACCCTCAACTAGTAATAATAAGGTCCATGGGAAAAAGGGAAAAGTCAAATTTCCCTTTAAGTAGTGTGAAGGTAATCATCCCATTCACCTTTGTCCTCTTATGGATGAAGCTTCCAAGAGTTAGAAAAACTTACATATTCTCAACCTCTTCTTCCATCTGGGTACCGAAATATTTCCCTTGATCCTTCACTAATTGATCCAGTGATTAATCAAAATTCATCTTTGTTCAACCCCACTCTCTCTGAAAGTGGGTCTCATGAGTCCGTTCTCAACCAACCATTGGTTGAGAAAACGATAGACCTAACTCCACCTTTAGTTAATTGTGACTTTCCAGTAGAGAGTGAACCTCGTACTTCTTAGGTTATTCTAGTTTCTTTAGTTCTCAATGAACTTGATGGAAATCCTCCCATTCCTGAGGTGCATGAGAGTAGTTCTCTTGTTCCCATAGAGAAGGAGGGTAGCTCTCATGTTCCTATGACACCCCCTGTGAGTAGTTTGGTCACTTATTTTGATTGGAGTCGATTGGAAGGATATCATATTCCATCTTATGTTGCTTTCCATATTATAGTACAGGCTTACGATATGATCGTACCTAGCACAGTCATAGGCGAGGGCACATTTGTTAGCATTCTGTACTCAACTGCTTGGCAAGCTTTAGGTTCTCCTCAACTTGTCCCCGTCACCCATAATCTATTATCTTTTAACAAAGGAACCAATCAATTGCTAGGGATCCTTCCTAAGTTACCTATTACTTTGGGAGGAAAGGCTGTCTATATAGATTTGATGGTTGTCCAAGTCCCTTTAGATTTTAATCTACTCCTTGGCTGTGACTATTTTTATGTCATGGGAGCTCTTGTCTCTTCCCTCTTTCGAGTGATGTGTTTCCCGCATGAAGGAAGAATTTTTATCATTGATAAGCTTACATTCATTGGTCCTAAATCATCTCCCACTCAACCATTATCTCTAAATGGTTCTTATGTGCAAGAGGTATCACACTCGCCACAAGTTAATTACGTGGCCACCTGTTCCATGCCCACACCTACTGATGATCTAGTAGGTGATGTAGTACGCCATGTACTCGGGGCATTGGAGCTTAATTTTTCCATTGGATCCCTAGACATGTATCCCTTCTAGAGTATTGTTCTCCGATCTGATGAGAACCTCTTGGAAGCCATGGCCTCTTTTGGTCTATGATCAAAGGTAATGGAGCATAGTTCCTTTACTTGTGTCAAGCACGGTAAAAAATGAAACAAAGTGTCATGAGAATGGTTCTTTTCTTGTGTCAAGATTGTTAAAAAATGACATAAATCCCCTTCCAATTCGAGTCTTTGATTCGATCTCATAAAATTCCAGCCGAGTCTTTCACTTGATCTCGTAAGTGAACCACTAGTCTACTTAGGTGAATGAAATGAATCTTGGGGGGCATTTACCTCGAATTGATTCATTATGATGGGGGCATGAAAACTCATCTCATGCATAGTTTATCTTTGTTTCAAGCTTGTGTAAAAATGAAACCAAATCTCAAGCATAGTTTGTCTCTGTTTTAAGCTTGTGTAAAAATGAAACCAATTTCAAGCAGAGTTTCCAATGTTTCAAGCTTATGCAAAAATGAAACAATTTTTATCTTGTCTCTCATGATTTCCATAGTTACTGCATGGAACAATTAATAACTGCATTACCATCTATTACTCCATATATTCATTGTGCATTCAGTGACTAACCGAAACATGATGAGAGGCATACATTATTACTTTCAATAAATTTCATTCATAACCAAAATATAAGCAATAGAGATATCAAGGATATAACAACGTGTTATAGAGGCTACAACCACCCTCCAAAATTTTACCTGAGCTTCGTTTTTGAGCCTCCCTACTAAAATGCCAGCAACTTATCTCACATTCACCTAGGTACTTGTGCTTTCATTAATTTTTATCTTTTTCTTTATAGCTTTTGTTTGCTTACTTGCTTTGTTGTATAACCACAAGTTGGCCTCTTCACTTGGTTGTGATTCGGTTCAAGGCTTGCCTTAGTGAGTTGTGAAATCCTAAAGGGAAACCAACCTTTCTCTTTGGAAATGCTCAGTTCAAGCCAACAGTGAGCTTCGACTCTAGAATTGCACAAACCAAGTTGGATGCCTGCCTTTAACTAGGAAACTGCGTAGAGCAAGAGAGGCAGCCATAGCCACTCAGCCTAGGGATTGCGCAGAAGCATTCCCTCAGCAACTACTCGATGTATGTGTCAGTGACTTGCCCAATTCTCCCCGGAAATATGCAATATCTTTGAACATGCATGGCAGCCATTCCCAAAAATGCAAAAAACAAAAATAAAAAATGAATCCCTAAAAAATAGGGATTTATTTTTAGCAGTCGGACTTACACTTGCGTTATTTTTGGAAATTGTTTTCATGTGTCACCTTTTTCTACATTTTTGGCATTCACATCATAAAACCTAAATTGACCAAATCTATTTAATGGACACTGCCAGAGCTCATTTTCACATTCGATATTGGAGCTCTAGCATTCCCGAGGAGATCTAGGAACCTTTGGTACAGTCATCGCAACTTTTCTGGGTAAGTCTTGCTTTTCTAGTCTTTTGTTTCTTTTTCGGTCACTTTTGTGTGCTTTCCTTGTGAGAGTGTTGTTTCACCTATTTTATTGAATAACCATTGGCGTTCTAATTCTTTTTAGCTTGTAGAAGTGTCGTTTTAATTTTTTCATTGCCTTTCCCAAGTGTCGCATGAATAATCTAGTTTTTTCATGAATGATGAAAGGCCTGGCTCCAAATGTGCAATGTGCAATTCTAGGAGCTAGTCCTGAAGCCTTGGCCACTAGGATTGTGCAATGTGTAGTCCCAACTAGCACAAGCCATACTGAATTGTGGATTGTGTAGTTCTAGTCAACATCACCTCCCCACTAATAGCTAGGACTACACAATGAGCAGATCCAGCTGACAGTCACTTACCTCTGAGAGCCATAATTTCTTAATCCTTCTCATCAGTTTCCCATTTTGTTGCTTGATCTGTTCTTAAATTTATTTTAGTTTCAAGCTAACGTTTTCATGACATGAGAGTCCTCTCTGTCTCCAGTTGCAACAATTGTTGTGTAGCTCTTAAGGGGTATAGGTAACATGGCTTCCAAGAAAGCAGCATCAAAGAATACTATCAAGAGTAGCACTGGGGATGTATTTTAACAGGTGTCAGTGAACTTTCCAGTCTATGTAGACACATAGTTGTTCATAGAGAAGGACATGAAGATAACATGGTAGGAAATCAAGGATATATTTGCAGGGATCTTCAAGGAAGATCTAGAAGATTGGTAGGTCTATGTCAACATCCACCAGTCAGGCTTATATAAGGTTGCATACAGGTACCCCACCTTCCCATGTGCGAACATCATTCACTGGATTGTCTCACATAACAATCCTGAGACGATGGCATTGAGAAGTACCAGTGGAACACAATTTACTACCTTCAGCACTGAAAACTATCATCAGATGTATCACTTACCATAGACAGTGAACCCCATGGATGAACTTTTCTATGCCACCCACAACAATGTGAAAAATAAAGACATCATAAACCACTGGGTGAAAGAGTCGTCAAAGTTTAGATCGACACCCAATCATGTTTACAAGACTAAGTCACTCAGGAAGGCCTACCAACTCTTGATCGCCTTTTCATGCTAACTATATGGTCAAGAGAGCATGAAGACCTTTCCCCATAATTGGGTGGTTGTGTTGGACCAGTTGGTGAATGATGAAAGGCCATTCAATAGGTCGGATTTATTGGCTCTTCAACTGAAAGTGAATGTGATTAATGCCCATAATCCACCCAAGGATGAGCAAGCGAGATTCTATATGTCTGCATACCTAATTAATGCAATCTGTGCCCATCATCAGTTTCTTGGCATGGGTTGGACATGGACACCATTAGACACTACCGTGAATATTTATTGCAAGTTGTTTTCTAAGTGCAACTATTGAGGATTCATGGCAAGGCTATCTAACCATTTCATCATCCCAATTTACAAGTTAATATTTGAGCATGATCCACCCTGCATGTCCAAAGAAGTTATGGAGGAAATAATTAACATTTCATATTGGTATGCCTCACCCAGTGGCACCTTAATCCAAATGTTTTGTGGAGAGAAGCCTCTGCATGTGCTATCAAGGTTTTCCACAGATAAGTTGGTCATGTAAGAGGTTTCATATCACATCTCCACAGGGTTATCAACATGGCTGCATAGGAGGAAGAAGGCACCATGTCCTGCTCTTCCTTTGTGGATTGGATTATATGATATCAAGAGCTTGAAGGATGCAGATGCCAAGGCCAAGGACTTAGAAAAGTTTGATTTTTGCACCAAGGACTACAATTCATATGATCCCCATTGTATATGCAAGAACCACTGTGCGTAGGTGTATTATCCATGGATCCACGGGACATTTCATTAGGTAGAGGAAAATCGTTGGAGGTACTACTACAACCCTTCCAAGCTCAATGAACCAGTTGGTATGGCTATAGAATGGAAAGTTTCTCTGTAGGAAGAAGCAAAAACAGTAGCAGTAAGCAGCAAACTGGAACAGGGCAAAGGCAAGAGGAAGATTTCCAAGAACCCAAAGGTTGAGCATGTTGAAAATAGCAACAAGAAATGATAAAAATAGAATCCAGAATATTCCAATTTTAATTTGTCCTTGAATTAAAATTGAGAATTAAAATTCGAATTTAGTCTCACCAGCTACTTGAAAAATAATTAATTAATTCATTATGGATAATTAGTTGGAGAAATTCAAGTTAGAAGTCTTTCTGAAGTCACGCAAGAGTTATCCCTTAAATTAAGGATATTATCCATTAATTAAGGAGATAAGGATGAGTTGTATTTGAGTTGTAATTAGTTAGCTCAGTTTACTGAGTTAAGTCCAATTAGATTAGTTCCAAATTGTTTGAGGAACTAATTGTGAGTTCAGTCAGTTAATGCATGCATGCATCCAACTAGTGTACTCTAGATAACTGAAGATTCTCTCATCATTAACTCATGCATGTCTATTTTGAGAAAGACCTAGTTGAGGTTAAAGACAAGGACATTGTACTATTAGTTGCATGATTTTTCCTATAAAGGAAACTCATCCATGCAAAAGGAGAAGGTTCCTTGAGGATTGCGTAGTTTTACATGGTATGAGATTAGTGTGAGTGATCAGTGTTACACTTGGTAACATGAGGATCACCTAGAGAAACCGCGCAAGGAAATAGGAGGCTTGGAGGGCAAAGGAGAAGGTTTGTGAGAAGCATTGTTTGCATCCAGGACGATTGTACTGAGAGCTGGCTAGCTGTGAGAGCTAAAGGCCTTTTATAATTCTTATGTATTTCCACCTTGTATGATAATACAGATAGTGGCTTTTTTAGCTGAGGCTTTCCCCTGAGTATTTTTTGTGTTTCATGTGCATTGATTCTTCTTCTTCTGGTTATATGTGTTCAGCTCGATCTTGCTCAATCATTAAGCTTCCGCAAAACAAATTTATAGTAGAAGTAGGTTATAGTATTTTTCTTTGGTTATATTGCATTATCAGGTTAATCTACAGTCAGATTTTCTATAGAGATCTTAGAGGTAGATTTGTAGAGAATTTGTAGAATTTCTACATGGTATCAAAGCCAAGTTTATCGGAGCAAAGTTTATCAGAGCTGTGAATAGTATACTGAGAAGGGAATTCGAAGTTTGAAGTTTGGGGTTGCAGGCGCAAATCAAATTCATATCATACTTCAATTGAGATGGGACATTATGCGACTAATTGCCCATCAAAGAAGTCCAAGAAGGGATCCTCGAAATGGACTTTATCCTCATCGCATGCATGGTGTCATCGATGATGGGTTGTGTTTCATATCTTGACAGTGGTGCCTCATTCCACATGACTGGCGATAAAAGTTTATTCAGTGCCTTTGAGGAAAAAGACCTCAAGATGAGCATAGAGATGAGTAATGACGGAAAGTATAGTGTTTCAAGAATAGGCATGGTTGCTTTTCAGAGGGAGCATGGATCTCCTATCACCTTTACTGATATGAAGTATGTGCCTTGACTGAAGAAGAACTTGGTATCGGTCGCGATGTTGGAGGACAAAGGCTACGATGCTATCATTAGTAAGGGAAAGGCTTTCCTTAGACACATCACCACGAGACAGGTGAAATAGATCAGTTCATGAGTCAAGAACCTGTATGCTCTTGAGGTTAAAGATGCATGCAAAGCCTTGAGGAGCAAGGCAAATTTTAGGGACTTAGTGGTTGAGAGGTGTGGAGCACTTGGAAGGTATGCTTTTGACAAGCAATCTAGTGGTTTTTCAATAATAATTGTAACCTTTTCTGCATTATGAATTCAAAGAAGATAAAGGATTTAGATAAAATGTGCAAAAATAGACAAAGGAAGCTCAAGTGCTAATAATTGACGTTTTTCTATACAGGAAGACGTGGAAGCAAGGAGTTGCCATCCAAAAGCGAGAAGCAGAGGAAAAATAACTGTTGTCCCTCCAACGGGGAACCAGATGCGAACAAGATCAAGAAAAATCCGAGCTGAATAGTCCAGGAAAAGAATGCGGGATACCGAGTCGGCGAACGCGAGAAAGAAAAGAGAAGGATTAAATGATTGGCGAATCCCTCAGGATATTCGATCCTGAGGGATCGCTGCTTTACTTATCTTTCATTATCTAGATACCTCCGTCATTACTTTTATATAAAGGCACAGCGTCATGGAGAAAGAGGACGACTGTTTTTGTAATTTTAAGTTTCAGAACAAACTTAGATCATCGAGTTTCATTGAGACCTGGTTTTGTTATACTTTTGTTGATGCGATTAATATAAAAGACTTGGTGTTCATTTCATCTCTGCGTCTGGAGTAACCTAAGGCGGTGTACCATTGGCAGCTAAGGGCCCGGCTTCGAAGGACACTTGCTTTTGTATCATTATACGGTGATTTGCGTGTGGTTTGTTTATATTTATTACTTAGTAATCTGATACATCTTTCATATGATATGCTATGCTCTGTTATAATCAATATATGAATGATTTCTCCATATAATGTCTCTGCACTGTACAACTGGATCTATTCAAGGTTGAATTGCACCTTTAATTAGCTCTTTCTGTAACAGAGTGTCGGTATGAATGTTGATGTCATTGGATCCATGTGAAATAATATTTATGGGACTTGAAAGAAACATTACTCTGTTTAGAAACATAGTCATATCATTCATTATTCTGAGATTACTATATTAGTACAAAACATGTACATACGGTTGATGGTTTTTGTTCCATAATTCATCAAGGATTGTTGTTCCATTTTATTACTGTTGTTCCATTTTATTACTGCTGTTACATTTTATTACTGTTGTTCCATTTCCAGTTTGTTGTTCCATTTTGCCTTCTGCCATTTTATTTACTTGCCTTTGTTGTTTTGGCGTGAGACAAGGTCTAAGGCTGTAGTGAGCTTCAGCAAGACGCTGCCTAGCTCCCAGACCTATAAGTCCATGCTCTAAAATTCCTTTCTTCATCAGTTTCTAGAGGGATGGGTTATTGCTTCCGTACCCTTGACTGATCAACTGTTTTGTGTGGTTCCATCTTTTGGATTCGTTTAGTTACCGCTTAGCATCTGTTTTCATTTGTATCTTCTGAACACTATACTACTAAGCATTACTTAGACAAATAGCCTCGGAGTGAGCTACTCTTTGCAATAACAAAACGTTCCCGGATTGACTTATTAATGTGGAATAATTAGAGGTGTGAGAGACCCTAGTTATAGCTCTACATTTTGGCGCCATTGTCGGGGAAAGAGTATAGCCATTTTCCTTTACAGAGTAGTGCGTAGATCTGCTAGGGGGGAGTTGGATCTTAAAAACGGAAGGTAAGAACCTGCGTACGGAGCATGTAAAAGCCCTGCTCCACCGTCTGCTCTCTTAGCAGAATTGCTGGTTGAATAGGATTTAGCAGTTTTTAGAGTGCAGGACTAAGAAAAAAAGTTAGAAAAGAATATCAAACTTCCAGCCAAACCTAAAAAATCCAAAGGACCGGTGGCCCTTGGCCGAACAACCTTCATAGACGAAATCTATAAGAAAACTGAATCTCAACGGTCGGTAGGCCTCAGAAAGATTAATTCTAAACATCCTACTAGCTCCCTTCAGGCTACAGCATCACCATCTGGAGCCTTTGCTGAGGTGCATAGTCAGACTGATGAACAGGACTTTCAAGAAATTGAAAATTCTGTGTCAGAATGACTGCAGGAAGGGAATTTAAGCAACCTTTGTGAAGGAGAAGGGGAAACAGGGGAAATAGGAGAACCAAGGTCTCCTTCTAGGATAAACCAACTGTTAAATAGCCCAGATAAGGGGAGTGCAGTCAAAGTTAATATTGAAGGTACCCCATTCCCTCAGATAGAAATCCTAGATAAGGGGAGTGTCATTAAAACAGTCCCTGCCAAGGTCGTTCCTTTTCAACCTAGGAACACCCTCCTAGAAATTTTGGAAGTTTATTGGCACATATTTGATCCTATGGTGCAGAATCAGCCAAATACTCAAACTTCTACATTGCAATATCCTATAGTAGATTCTGCTGCAAATGCACCCATGAAAGCGATCCCTCTTCAATGCATCCCGACATTTCATGGACTTACATCAGAGGACCCCGATGCATTCTTATTTGAATTCAATGTGCTATGTAGAGGATACGATTACACCACTGACCCCCAGAAATTAAAATTGTTCCCCTCCACTTTGAAAGGAGCATCTCTGAGATGGTTTATGGGTTTAGGTGGTGGAGTCATAAACAACTGGGAACAAATGAAAGAATCTTTCCTCAAGAAATATCAGGATTACTGTAGGTCGAGAGAGCTAAAAGATGAAATTTTCCAAATGATGGCCAGACCAAATGAAACTTTAGAGGAATACGTAGAACGTTTCTAGTATAATTTACAGAGATCCCCCTATGCATAGCTACCTCTACCTGATAATGTGTTGAAAACTGCATTGATTAGAGGCATGAAAGAACAGTGGATTGAAACATTGAATATCATGGGAAAAGGGGATATTTACCAAGAGAATTTTGCTGACATCATTAATTTATGCATCAGTAGTTCAAGAGGCAGCACAAGGATAAAACCAACAGAATATGATCGGTTTGTTAGAGATAATAAAATATCAACAGAAGGAGTAACACGTGTAGAACTTGGGAATTTATTAGAAAATTTTAAAACTGATATTCTGGGGACATTAACTACAGAGCTTGATGTTGTGCAGGCTAAACAAAAGCAGATGGAGGTGGAACAAAATCTGGCGATTTTCTTCCCCCGATGCAGAAGAAAACATAGCCACAAGGATTGTCCACTAGATGCAGTTCAAACATGTGCTATTTGTATGAAAGATCACCTTACTGAGAGCTTCCCCTCACTTCCTGGATTGAAGGCAGTATACAAGGAGGTGAAGAAGAACCAGAGCCAGCATACTTTGTTAACCAGCGTTGCCAATAGAAACCTAGGCAATCTGGTATGTTTTCGGACCCAACTTCTTCTTTCCAGCCTTCGCAGTATAATGCTCAACAATATGGTATGTGGCAAAACCAATCTACACCCCCATTTCCGAAGAACGGGTCATCACAGCCTTTTCCTTCTCCAAATCCATAGATGAATCAAATAGGCCAATTCGGCTGGCCAAACTTTCCCTACGCCCCGCCATATTGGCAGAATAACTCATATCCTCCAAAAGGGATCCCCCCTACTTCACAAGTTTCACCCTGGCAGACAAATTGGCCAAAATCGACATATCAGCCAATAGGAACTATTCCACTCCCTCAACCAACTCTGCCAGCCTTACAACAAAACCCCCAATCTAATCTGAGACCGCAACTCCCAGCCCAACCCAATCCCAATCCCAGTAATAGACCGGTCCAATCCCTCCAAATCATAGAAACATCAGAAATCGGACCTGACCTAAGGGAGTGCAATGATCT
>APFE030776906.1:2629-19941 GCA_000404065.3 Pinus taeda
GGTTGCCCCCCAGGCATATACTGGGTACCTTGAGGTTGCCCCCCAGGCACATACTGGGTACCTTGAGGTTGCCCCCCGGGCGGAGACTGGCCACCTTGCGGTTGATGATTGGGAATAGAACCTGACATCATGAGAATATCTTCTACACTCAACGGTTTAGTACCATTACTTCCAGTTAATAAATTTTGTTCAATAGGTTGAGGAGATGCTCCCAAAAAAGTACCAGACATGGACTGATACCCAGCGGGAACAGAAGGACCGCCGTACAAAAAGGCTTCCGGAGATTGAGAAAACATGGATGACTGCTTAGACATATTCAACGGAGAATAGTAACCTCCAGGTGTTGGGTGATAAGAAATACGAGGTGGCGAAAAACTTAGTCCCGGGTTTTCCAAAAAATTAGTTAATGAAAGATACCAAGCGCTGCTCCTAGGTGGACTGTAAAAAATTGATTCACGCTCCCTAAGGTCTAAGATAGGTCAATCTTCTGGAAAAGGAATGCCTTCTTCGTTGTCCGAAATAGCAAGTTCTTCAATAGCTATAAGTCCAGAAGGAAGATCTTGGGTAATTATTGTTTCTACCCTAGGTGAAATAGGACCACTAGAATCTGGAGAAGCAAACTCTGATATGGGAGTAGCAGCAATTTCAAATTCGGGTTCAGATATTTCAGGTTTTTCACCTATATCACTAGTAGATGCAACACTACCAGTAACTTCTGAAACGGATACAGGCTGTGTACTATAATCTGCTACTAACGGTTAAGAATAAGGATGTACTATCAAAGAAGATTCCCCTTCTTCAGGTGACCCAATTCTACTGTCTCTAGGAGTTACGAGGACTTTCAAGCCTGCAAGTTGGCTCGGTACTTCCTCAGGAGTTTGGCCCCGAAGCCTACGGGACTTCCTCAGTAACTCAGCCATGTTTACAAACTCAGGAGATTGGCCTCGAAGTCTATGGGACTACCTTGATAATTCAGCCACAGTTAAAGACTTTTAACTACTTCACACACAAACAAAGTAAAATCTCAATGAAAACCACCTAAAGCCTCTAAAGAACCAAACAAATTAAATCACACGCCTAAAGAATCTAGGAGATCGATCACACACAAACAGTAACTTTCCGTACCGAAAACACTAGTTGGTGATGAAATCCAACGTCGCAGAGTTCGATACAGAAATAGCGGTTGGAACACTTACCCCGGCAACCTGCTTAATGAATAGACTGCCACAAGTTTCTCCACTTAACCGTCTCGAGTGAAGAGAACCCCCCAGAAAATCCAAGTGAGTCTAGCCGACGTCTGCTCCAGGTACAGTGGGATCTTCCCGCCACCGTCACCTTAGGAAGAATCCTATAGAATATGGTCACTATGGTTACCAACAGAAACAAATATACCTGGGGGAACAGTCTACGATCCGATACGCACTCAAGTGCAGAGTAACAAGCTCAATCCCCTTGAAGGCTCCTTGACATAAACCAAGGTTTACCAACAAGTGACCCCAGACTCCTCGACAATGGTTTACCTTTTTTAATACGTGAATATCTGGCGTCGTTCCCAATGAGGAAGGATTGATTCCCACACTGGTTCGAACACGATCTCGTGCTTCCCCTTTAAGAGGAGCTTTCCCAGAGCATAGATGCAACAATTGGATTTCTCTCCTACCGCAAGATACAGCTACTTGTTTGTTTTACTATCTTGGAGAGTTAAGTACTCCCTACTCCAAGACACTAGCCTAAGCATGTTTGGTGTAATAGAGCCCTAGAAATAAAAATATTTCTAGATTAATTTTACTTTAAGCGTTATTTTTATTGGTTTTTTATTAAGTCAAGAGGTGCAGAGATGAAACTCGTGGTGTGAAGTCTCGACTTAAAATCACTAAAAAGATGCACTTAAGATGATCAAACAATCTTTTCTCTTCAATGAACTTCTAGGTAGGAAAGAGTTTGAGAATGCAAATGCGTGTAAACACAAATCTTTCTTAACAAGCAAATTAAAAGAAGAGTTTTTGTTCCAATGCACTCAAAACGAGACAACTAATTATTTGCAGAAGAATTTCCTTTTTCATTCAAACACTCAAATGCTACCAAAACAAACTTTTTCAGAAGAGATTTTTGTATTTTTATAAAAACACTCAAAACTATGACTAAAGCAAATCCTGAGAAAACTATGAACAAAGCAAATCTTGAGATCTACAAACTATAAAAAACTACTTGAAGTAAAAGCTTACAAAATGTTTTGTCTTTTCAAGGATGTTTTACTTGGCGATAAGCAAACCAAGGACTAACTTGTCCAGAATCACAAATCAGTCAAAAAACAAGCGATCTTTTTTTCTTTTTTGTAAAAGTGAAATCCAAACTTTTAACACAAGCTTTTCAAAATTTTGGAAAGAGAAAAATCAAGATGGATTCCTCAACAAAGGTTGATTTTACAAATGGTCAGACTCATAAGAAGGCCAGCAAAAACCAAGGTGATCTGAGGCTTCTATGCTTCTAAGCTCTGAGCTACTACACGGCCAAAATGAAAATCAAAACCGGCAACCAAAACTTCTAGGAATTTCACCTAAAACCATAACACCAATGAAATGAGACCAAGGAAAGCTTTTGACAAGTCACAAGCAAGTCTAGGCAGAGGATAACAACACCTAAACCAAAATAAAACTAATTAAAAGAGGAAAAAATCAAGTTTTTCAAAACTTTAGCAGGGTCCGCAGGCTCATAGTTTGCACAGGTGCGTGTACGCTCTATGTGCAAAGTAAACATGCGTAGAGGTACGCACTGTGATACAAGCACAGGGTGCAAACTTCTCCTAAAGTTATGAAAAGCCAAAACAAACCTAGATCCACTAAATCCACCCAATTCCACACACAACAAGCCAAAAATAGAAACAAAAAAGGCAAGTTTCTCAGGTCAAAGTGAAAACAAGGAAAACAATCAAGTCCCCAGTAGAGTCGCCATTTTGTCACGCGGAATGATTCGAGGTTGCGGACAAGATCGACCTCCCTAGTATCTACAAATATCTAGTGACAAGCAAGCCAATCAAAAACTATCTTTCTCTAAATATGCAATTAAAAACAAAGGCAAACAAGTGTTTTAGGCCTACCTTGGGTCCAATGCAAGTTTGTGGAAGCTTCGCTCCCTCGCTCCAAATGAGCTTCCTTAAAGTGTAATTCTGCAAACACAAACAAGAAAACAATTACATAGCACCTGAAAAGCCAATATCATAAAGCATATTCATCATAATGATCAAGGAGATTATGAAACAAACCATATAAGACAATTTGTTGAGAAAAATGAATCTGATTGTATTAATTCAAATGAAAGAATAACTTTACAACTTGTGCCTTGATGCTGTACAAGCTCCTCCCAAGGTCCGACAAGAAGTCTCCTCTACTTTGACAAGTTTTCACTCACTTCCCAATGAAACCAAAGGTATGTGATCTCTCCTCTCAAGTTTAACTAGGAAGTCCCAATTCCATCAGCATTTACCCTCAAAATGTTCAGCTTCTAACCTCTCTAGCAACTGACCCAATGCCTTAATTTATAGTGCAATGGAGGGAAGTTACTAGGTCCTCCTTCAAAGGGATAAAGCCCTCCTTCAAAGGGATAGCTCCTCCTATCAAGGGATTAGCTCCTTCTCTTTTGGGATGCATGAACCACCTTGGAGCGAACAATCCACGTCAAAATCCTTCAAGAAACATCTATAATTAACCCAAAAGTGAGTTTTTTAGGATAAACTTGCGCCTCTTTGACTTTTACAGGGGTACGCACCCACCCCTTTACAGATAGAGTGTGCAGGTACGCAGGTAATATGAACAAAGGGTGCGGGTCAGCAGGTAAAAGTAGGAGAAAGTGCGGAACCAGAGTAATATTGATTTTCAATGTCTTTCTCTCATTTGCAAAGCTTGACATGAAGAGCTAAGGTCTGAGACTTGCTTAGGAGGCTAGTATAAGTGGTGATAGACCCATACTGACTACAAATAATCATGGTGACGATATTTTTGTGTAACAGTTGACAAGATAATAAGAAAAATATTGCTCATTAATCTGTGTCATCACATTATTCATAGATTTCCTCTAAGCTCTTTATTCTTTGATTTCTCACTGGATCTTTTGACTTTGTTGGAAGTATGACTTTTTGTTTGTCTTTGCACCTATAACATTGACAATTTTGTCACAGGGCCTTGTTGTCCTGAACTTCCAACCTGTTCAACTATTAGGAAAAATGGATATCCTCTATTCACTCCCTCATTATGTTGATCACTCCAAGATTTGTCCTCCAATAATTTTACTTCTCTACTCACCACAAATTTCCTAGTGACTGTATTATATAACATGTAGGCATTGTATTGTTCATTGTATCCAATGAAAATGAATTTTTCACTTCTATTGTCAAATTTCCTTCTTAGCTCTTTCGGAACATGTGCATAAGAAATATAGCAAAAAACTTTAAAATAAAAAACACTTGACTTTGTACCACTCCATGCTTCTTGAAGCACTGCACCTTTCATGCTATTTGTTGGAGATTTGTTCAATATGTAGACAGAACAAGCAACAACTTCAGCTCAAAAATCACTAGGCAATTCTAACTTTGAGCATACCCTTTCCATGTTCATAGTGGTCCAAATTTTTTGTTCAACAACTTCATTTTGTTGTGGAGTTTATCTAGTGGTGAATTTTCTTTTAATTATGTGTTGTTTGCAAAAATTTGCTTTGAGTCATACTCTCCTCCTCCATCTGATTTGAGCATTGTAACATGTTTTTTGAACTTTGTGAATGTCTCTAATTTGTTCTTGAGACAATACACCCAAATTTCCTACTAAAATAATCAATAAATGATAGAAAATAAAATCTTCCACCAATAGATTGAGTTTGCATGGCTCCACATAGATCCGTGTGAACAAGCTCTAGAAGCTCCTTAGCTCTATAGGAGGATTTGGGAAGTTGTCTCTTTTATGCTTCCAAATAATGCAACTTTCATAAGCGCTACTTTGATCATTCAATATGAGAAATCCTTTGACCATTGGCAGTTTCTGTAGTAGCTCGAGACTCTTAAAAGGTAGGTAACCTTACCCTAGATGCCACAGTGAAGTCTTGTCTATTCTTGAGACATTTTGTGCATATGAATAAGACATGTATATACTTCTCAAATCCAATGGGAACATTCTATTCTAGGTCATTTGGACCTTGTTATAGCTCCAAATCTCACTCTTGAGGTTTGTGATGCTGCACTCATGTCCTAGGGCAACCCCTCCTTCCAGACCTGGTCCCAAATTTAAAAAAACAGTGTTTTTTCCCTATACGCGACATTGCCCTGAGATAAACATGTGTATACACGGGTCTGTGTATACCAAACCCGCGTATATGTATAAAAACACTTAAAAAAAGTAAATCTCCTTAATTTCGAGCAGAGATTGCGGGTTTTACCTGTCGTTCACCTATTAGTGCCCGTGGCCCAACTATGCCCAACGAATTCCCAACTAAAAAACTACTTTGGGAGAAGTATAAAAAGGCTTCTATGGGAAGGCCAAAGGGAGGAGAGAAGAGAGAGAAAGATTACTATGCTAAGATTTCCCTGACCAGGTCTGAAGATCCTTGTTCCTTCTGCACTTCCCCCATCCTACAGGAAACCCTTGTTTCCTTGTGTGTGTTGATGATTTCATACTACTTGAGAGATCATGGAGTAAGTCATGGAAGGAGTTTGTTAAAGGCTTGAGACTGGACCAATCTGGGAGACGGTTCCGCTTGGAGCCTGCGAAAGGACAACTCAGATGAAATTGTTCCTTTTCTGTACTTTCTTTGTCTATAATAAAAGAAACAAATGTCTTTGTTCCTAATATAAATCTTCTTCATGTTATGATATTCATGTTATGATTCATATGTGATCGGTTGTTTAATTGCATAACTAACTACCTTTCCTTATAATATGAAGATGGTTCCTTTATGATGTTTAGTCCATATACTGTTGTACTTTCTTGAATTGATTGTGTTGCAGGTCAAAGGAGCAAAGGAACTCCAAGAAGGGTTTATAACCTGGAAGGCTCTTCTCAAACGTAGGACCTCAGGTATGCCCCCTATCGTAGAGTTTGCTTATAGTAGCATTATGATAGCATGGAATGTGTGTTTCTTTGCATAGATAACCTTCAGTCTGCTAGGGTATTCACCCAAGAACCTAGGGGATTTTATCCCACAACAGACTTGGCGACTCCACTGGGGAAAACACTATTGTTGTTCCTAGTTTGGGTGTATTCAAGCCAATCAGGGCTCAGCTGTCCGTTTATCTTCTATTACTGTGTAGTCAGTGCCTGAATTATGAGATTTGATCAGTTTTTTCCAGACTTTTTTTTGTTTTTCTTGGAAGCTTTTTTATACGCTAGTTTCTCTGTTTACAGAAGCATATATACGCATCTTTCCTTAAGTGAACCTGCGTATACGCAAGTTTCCTTAAGCCTAGTCGCGTATACACGCCTTTGTGTGCAAACACAGTCGCGTATATCCTTAATTTTCAAGATTTTTAAAATTTGTTTGTTTCTGGAAGATAGTATGTTGGTCTGATTCAGTTTGGAACAACCATTGTTCTGTCACAGTCTTTAGTTTTACAGCAAGTGTCTTGTTTCGAATTCTCTCTGATTGTGAAAAGGTTGGTCTTGTTCGTTTTTCTTGCAAACGTCATTTATTTTTTGCTTAAGCACACAAGGTTTCTCGCAAGGAATCTTGGTTGCTCTGTGTATTCAGGGCAGAAAGATTGATTTCAATCTTTGTGTTGAGTTTTGTTTTAATGACTTTTTGGTGTGCATGTTTGAACTATTTTTATGACCATATGCTTTTCTTGCTTTCTGAAAGTCGTTTGTTCACGCTTTCTTGAAAGTTGTCTTTTCAATCCTTTGGTTTCCATTGCCAAGCTCATCTTATTGCTTGTTGATTGTTAAAAGCATTTCAAAGCAACTTTTTTGTTGAGTTCCCACTTGTTTTGTGTCGTAAACTCGCAAAGTGCTTCATTGCCTATTTTTTTCGGTCATCAAGTTTCAGTCTTGTTAGAGCGTTTTTGAAAGGTCGTTTTTGAGTTGCTTTTGAAGGAAATTTCTTGAAACTTTGTTTTGCTTTCTTGAACTTTGTTTTGATTGAGTTTTCCTTTTTGTTGAGTGAAAGTGTCTATTTGTTTGTCTTCATCTTTCTTTTAGTGCTTAGACGAAATAAGCAACAAAAACTTATATTCCATCTAAACATTTAAGTAGCAAATCTAAAATCGATAAACAAGCAACTTTCATCTTTTGATTTAAGAGTAGTTTTGGATTTTGCATCGGCATGTATTTGTTGCATTAGGATTAGTTTGTGCATTTTTTTAGGCATTTATAGTTTTGTTAGCTTTTGTGACTGTGAAGTTTGAAAAGAAAAGAAAAAAGTTGTATTTTTTATTTGAAGTTCCTCTGAACCCTATAGAAATTGCTTTTCATCGAAAACGAAAAACAAGTGCATGTGCATGTAGTTTGGTTTTATTAATTTATTTTGCGTCAAAACAACACTAGTTTCACTTCCATCATCCCTTGACTTAAATAACATCACATTAAGATCAAGCACTAATTTAAAATATACTAGAACTTTATATTTGTCGAGTTAGATACATCAACAAGTTTTAGGATATTTTAGGGCCTTGGATTAGGTGTGTGGAGAGTTAACTCTCCAAGGCCATTTTAAACTATCAAACATAGGAGTCTGAATAGTGAGTGAAAATCCAATAGCATTAGGAAGACCAGGAAAGCTCTGGATCTAGGAGTTAAGCACGAGGGTTTGTAGAGACAGGGAAGAGATATACCCCCTCTCCTACTTGTCCGAAATTACCTCACGACTATTCCGCTTGGCTTCTGATACGAGTTGGTAACCTTAGTTGCTACTCCTAAGGATCTACATAGGTGGCTGCGGAGGGGAATCCCATGGCACTTGCGGTCGACGTTATATCGCTCTCAACGGTACTACTGGAGGGCACCCTTGCGAAGCTTGGGGGATTGCACCGGCGCAGGCTGTTGTTAGGAGGTCAGCGTAACTTCCTTTGTTACTTTCACTGCTAGGACTGGGCCGTCATTATCCTAGACTATCTTCGGAAGGCCCCTTACTTCACTTTTGCGTATTTTGGTGTCTCGTCCTAATCACCCGGAGCGGAAATACTTGGAAGTTGTTTGACTGGCTGATATCTTTAGGGACTTTATAGTGTGTGCTATGTGCTCCTAGTTGGCCTAGCTTTCAATTTTTTGAGTCTTTAGTTAGATCTTAACAAAAAATTCAAAGTGTTTGACCGATCGCCTAGACGGTCTCGAAGACTTCGTGGTCTTTCACCACCAAGTTCATAGCCTTCACCTAGAAGGCGCAGAGGTAATGCTGACGGTGGGTTTCGTCCCGTGGCAGCTGACGCATCGGGGATTGATCCTCCCCTCAAGGGCATCAGTGCTCAAGATAGACCTGGTACTTCCACAGGACAAGAGTACTCCTGGACTTTCTCGACTTCTCTTTCGGATGCAAGAAAACGTAGAGGTAGAAGAACTCTCAGAGTCGTTAGCGGCTCTGAATTCTCCCCTACCTCCTAGTCATTCGGAAGTGTTACAATACCTTGGGTCTCCAACGCATAGACTGTCAAGTCCAGGTCACATAACGAACTTACCATCGATGACCACTACTGGAAGCATGGCTTCTATTACAAGTGATGCCACTCTGCAGACTCCAATATCTGTACAAGGGGGAGGAACTATTTCCATCCCCTCTGCTTCTTTATTCGGGTCTTTTGCTAGCACGTCTTTAGTTCGAACTACCTCCATTCCTTCTACGAGTGGAAACTCCCAAACCAATGCTTTTAGTTCTGGATTTTTCCCATTTGGAACCCATTCATAGGGTATTCCGTCAGTTCCGTTTAGTGTCGCCACATCCATGATGGGTGGATAGGCTTCATTCCAGAGCTTTCCTTTTGGAAGTGATCATGTACCACATTCCAACCCAACAATTGGATCTATGCCTTTCTCTTCTTTAGGACAAGGTAGTAATCCTTTTCAAGGTTGGACTAACCCTGCGATTAGTAGTATAGGAACTAGGAATTCGTTTCTCGGCGAACAAGGGAATAGGCCGTACTCCATGGTTAGTTCATTCTGAAGTATTCCTCCCCTAGCCTCTGCTTGGGATCCTTATCAGGGGTTGTCTACTCCTTATAATAATTTAGGAGGAAGCTTCACCGATTATGGAGGTTTTGCGGCCGGAGTTGGTCAAACTCTGAGTTATGCTGGATCACAAGGCATGCCTTTTGGTTCAGCTGGTTCTATAGGTTACTTCGGGCAACCTGGTGCCTTCCAAAATCCAGGCCCATCTTTTCAGAACTTTGGGAGTCCCACCCAGTCTGGGTGGAACCCCCAAGGTCCTCCTAGGCTTCCATTTCTAGAAACTTTGAACTTGCCAGACCTCACAAAGTTAACAAACGATCCAATCAAATATAATCCAACCTGGCCTCTGGTCCCAACCAAACTTCCTTCGGACATTCCAAAATTCGAAGGGAAGAGCGATGAGGACCCGGGCAACCATGTGACCACATTCCATTTGTGGTGCTCGTCGAACTCCCTTATTGATGATTTAGTTAGGTTAAGACTTTTTCAAAGCACCTTGATTGGTAATGTGGCCAAATGGTATATAGAGTTTCCAGGGGGCAGCTTTACATCTTTTTTAGACTTAGCTAATATTTTCTTAAATCATTTCTAGTTGCCTGTCTGTTATGTTGTCGGAACTGAACTTCTAGCCAATTTTCGTTAGGACACGACAACTCACATTTCTAACCATATTCAAGAATGGAGACGGAGAAAGAGGCTCATTAAAGCCGAAATCCCTCCGGAGTACAGTCTTGAATGGTTTTTGAAATATTTACAACCTGAGATCTCTAAGGATGTCTCGATGTCCAGAGTTTACTCTGAGGAGCAAGCTATTTTTAGGGCCCAACAATTAGAATTGATCTACTCTTAGTCTAGGATCTTACAAAACTTGCCAGATGCTCCTGGGTCGAAGGTTGATATAGCCAAGTCGAAGCCAGTTCCCCATGGGGATGGTATTGTTGGATCGGTAGACATGAATGCGGTGAACTTGTTGAGCCAATTGCAGCAGTTGTCATTGCAAACTGCTTCAAACAACCAAGTCACATCATCTACTACTTCGTCTTCCCAACCCTCTTCGATAAATGTTGTCCAATCTGATAACCCCAAAGGAAATCAAAACTCCAATGGGAAAAATAAAGGACAAGGTAAGAAAAAGAATCAGGATGGGAAGGCTAACACGAATAAATCCGACAATAATGCTGGTGGGGGTAGAAATGAGTCTAAAAAGAAAGTCAAGTTTCCATGCAACTTGTATAGTGCATACCATTTAACTCATCTCTGCCAGAAGATTCAGGATGCTCAGCGCTTGTTAGGGCAGCAAGGGGCTTCTAGTTCTCAAGCTGTGTTAACCAACCCTTTTCCCCAAGGGCAGCAATTGCTTGATGGCACGAGTTCAAATCCTGGTACCTCCTCAGGGGGCAGCCAGGAAGGGGGAAAATCATTGAACGTTTTCATGATGGGTTCTAATGTACATGTGGCTACTCGGTCACGTGATTACGGTGAAGCCGAAACTTCCAAGGAGAAAACTGCTCCCGGGAATACCGACCTTCATATTGAGCAACCCCTTGTTGAGACTATACCACGGATACCGAAAGGTTCCGCTAAACACGCGACTGTCAATCCTAACGCTAGGGCTGCCAGAATTATTCCATTGTGGAAGATCTGGCCCAGAGTCCATGTGCCATGTCCGCTTTAGAGGTTCTCCAGTTGTGTCCGGCTTAGCAAAGTGCTTTACTCTCGGCAATTGGGACAGTTGATCCAACCAACTCTTTACTGCTCAATTTTGACATGTTAAATGTCAAAAAGCGACTCCCTCATCACATGGCTTTCCAGATAAAGTCTACATACCGAAAGATTAATATTTTTCGCACCGTTATTGATGAGGGAGCTTCCACATGCGTCATGTCGATGTCTTGCTGGAAGGCCATTGGATCTCCTTCGGCTCTTCCTTCACCAACCCTTCTGACTGCGTTTGATGGGCATTCTCACAAGCCACATGGGATTATCCTGGCCTTTCCTATATGTGTTGGAGAAAAGGTCGTCAATGTTGAAGTAGAGATCATAGATGCTAACCTAGACTATAATCTCCTCTTAGGAAGGAATTGGGTATATGAGATGGATGCCATTGTTTTGACTCTATTTCGTGTCATCTGCTTTCCTCATGAAGGGAAAATCATTAAGTTTGATCAATTGGATTATTGTCCAGTTGATCCTCAAGCAACTTCTGACTCTACTATCCCCTTAGTGGATAACCCTCGCCTGCCTACGGAGAATCTAGGAGTTGGGATGTATTCCTCATTGATGGGTACCTTTGAGTTCCCCTCTCCTATCGCTCGAATCAATGTCGTTTCATCATCCAAGGAGTCTCCTCAAGAAGGGTTCTTCCGAACTCATTATCTTTCGGACCCTTGGACCTTGCCTTCACCTATGACCACATTAGCTAAAGGACAAGTAAATGGAATGGCATCCTCTATGTCTGCAGCTAAGCTTAGATATCAGTCTATCTTTAACTTCGCAGACGACCACTCTGCTCCTTCTTCCGAAGAGGAGTTTGAGGGTTATGTGGCCCCGGCTTGGGCCTTTTATTCCACCTCCGCTTTGGACTACTTAGATACGGTTTTACCTTCTGAAGAAGCAATCCTCGAAGTGATGATGGGTGTAGATCGACCTTGGGAAGACTTACACCATCATTCATATTTCCTTCCTCCATTGTAGGAAGTGGAAGCTAGGTTCTCCAAGCTATTCACTAGCGATGTTTGTAAGATATCGAATCCTTTGGCTCCAACACACTTTCGTGCCGAAGGTAATATGTCGGTGATCTCAAAAACAATGTCTATAAACATATCTAGGGATCCTAACATGATTGAGAATCTCTTCATCAGAATTGAATGTTCCCCTGAAGAGGTCCAAATTTACACCGACCTTTTCAAAGAATTTTGAGATGTATTTGCTTGGTCTTATGAGGAAATGTCTGGCATTGATCCTTCTATAGTTCAGCATGAGATCAAGATGTATGAAAATGCTAAGCCAGTTCGTCAAAGACTTCGACCGATTAATCCTAGGAAAGCAGCAGCCATTAAAGCCGAAGTAGAGAAGTTTCTCAAGGCAAGTTTTATATACCCTATTCCTCTTACATATTGGGTTTCTAATCCAGTCCCTGTAGATAAAAAGCAAGGAACAATCCGAGTATGCATCGACTTTAGGGACTTAAACAAAGCTTGTTCGAAAGATAATTACCCCACGCCATTCATTGATCAGATTATTGATGAGTGTACAGGTAATGAGATTTTTTCCTTCATGGACGGTTTTTCTGGTTATAATCAAATTTCTATCCATCCTGAAGATCAACATAAGACGGCTTTTATATGTCCCTGGGGTACCTTTGCATACAGAAAGATGTTGTTTGGTCTCAAAAATGTTGGAGCCACTTTCCAGCGGGCCATGTCATATGCTTTCCACGACATCAAACATATCATCGAAGCATACTTGGACGAGTTCGCTACTCGTTCTCGAAAAAGAACTAATCATCCCAATCACCTTCGAATGGTTTTTGAGCGATGTCGTTTTTATAAAATCTGGTTGAATCAGAGCAAGTGCGTTTTCGCGGTTACGTCTAGTCGATTGTTAGGGTTCATCATGTCAAATGAAGGGATTAGAGTTAATCCCTTCAAGGTAGAGGCGATAGTCCAGTTGCCTCCCCCGTCCTCCATTTGACAACTTCAAAGTCTTCAAAGGAAGGCTAGTTTCGTAAGACGGTTTATAGCGAACTATGCCGAGATCACAAAAGGGTTGATGTGTTTGCTCCACAAAGGGGTTCCATTCGTGTGGGATGACTTTGCGCAGCAGTCGTTTGATGCTTTGGAAAAGGCATTAGTCTCTGCCCCACTTTTGAGTCCACCGGATTATGGTAGGGACTTCCTTTTATATCTCGTTGCAGCAAAATCAACCATTGGTATGGTTCTCGTTCAGGAAGACGATGATCTCACAGAGCACGTGATTTATTACTTGAGCAGAGGCTTGATAGGTCCTAAACTTCGCTCTTCTCCGGTTGAGAAGTTGGCCTTGGCAGCTTTCCACGTTGTCCAGCGGCTCCATCATTATATTCTGCTACGCAAAACTTTTGTCTTGGCAGCAGTCAATCCATTTCAATTTGTCCTCAGTAGGCGAGTGATTGGGACAAATATAATCGATGGATTGTCATTCTACAAGAATTTGATCTCGAGTTCTTGTCTGCTAAGTCCAAGAAATCTATGGTTTTTGCCGAGCTAATTTCTAAGTTGCCTTGTGGAGAGGATATTGTTTATGAGGAAAGTTTTCCTCACGAACATTTATTCCTCATCTCTTCACTCGACCCTTGCTATGGAGATATCATTGTTTATCTCCAGACTTCGAAGTTTCCCTCTGCTTTCTCTAAGGATGAACGTCGCAAATTACGTCACCTCGCTAAAAATTACGTCATCATTGGTGACACATTATATCGTCGGGGGGTTGATTCAATCCTTCGGTGTTGTTTAACCTTAGAGGAGGCAGAGTCTGTGCTAAATGATTGCCACAGTGGAACTTGTGGAGGTCACCTATCAGGGCTTGCTACAGCTCAGCGTATCTTCTGTGCCGGCTATTTTTGGCCTTCGCTCTTCAAAGATTGTGTTGAAGCGATCAAACGTTGTCACCCATGCCAGGTTTATACACGGATGCGTGCACATCCAGCTCCTCTTTTTCCCGTTGTCACTGTCGGTCCCTTTACTAAGTGGGGTATTGATTTTACGACTTGTCATCCGCCTTCAGCAGCGAATCACAAGTATATTATCGTGGTTGTCGACTACTTCACGAAGTGGGCCGAGGCCATGCCCACTTATAGAAACGATAGTAAGACAGTGGCATTGTTCCTTTTTAATCAGATTATCTCAAGGTTCGGTATCCCAAGAGAGATTGTCACTGACCATGGCAGCCATTTCCAGAATCAATTAATGTCCGAATTGGCTCTCAAATTAGGTTTTCGGCAGGAACATTCGTCTCGTTATTATCCTCAGGCCAATGGACAGGTCAAGGAAGTAAACAAAACTCTTAAGACGATCCTGCAAAGGACAATTGATAAAAATAGATCCAATTGGCAACTTATGTTGTATCCAGCTCTATAGGCATACCGAACCTCCGTCAAGACTGCTACAGGTTTTACACCTTTTCAGTTAGTTTATGGGTTGGAATCTATCTTTCCTGTCGAATGTGAAATTCCATCTCTGAAGTTAGCTATTGAGCTCCTTCCAGAGACCTCTCGTCTCGAAGAGCACCTCCTTCACTTGGAGCATCTCGATGAGCAGCATCGAGATGCAGCCACAGTAAACGAGGCTCATAAGAAAAGGGTTAAAACCCAGTAAGATAAAGTTGTCCATTCTCGTGTATTTTCTGAAGGTGACCTTGTCTTGGTCTATGACCAAGATAAGGACACCTTGGGGGCAGGCAAATTCAAACCTATGTGGTACGGTCCCTTCATAATTAAACGATTTTTAACAAAAGGGTCGTATAAGTGAATCGATTTCGAAGGAAAAAAATTGGCGGAACCCCGAAACGGGCTCTACCTTAAGAAGTACTTTGCTTAAGTAGCAGCTAGGCAATGGCTTCTTTGTACATTATGTATATTTGTGCATATTTTGTCGAGAGTTTGTGATATCAACCCTTTTTGGTCTGCTTTGGCAGGCGTTGATGGATGACTTGGTTTATTTTGGATTCGCCGATGGTGCTAGTCGGCACACTCAGAATCTCGCTTCCGCAGCTTGGGTACTGTATTATCCAACTCGTCAATTGATGGTATCAAGGGGACTATGCATCGGTCCCGCTTCAAACAATATGGCTGAGTATACTGCTGTCATTAATTTGCTATCTGAGGCAATTTCTCACGAAATCGACTCGTTGGTAGTTTATCTTGATTCACAATTGATAGTGTCATAGTTAAATAACATTTGTCGGGTAAGGGATCCATGTTTATATCGCCAGTATTTAAGGGTGAGTTTGTTGCAAAGATCATTTACTTATATTAATTATTTGCATATTCCAAGATCTCATAATTGGTTAGCTGATTCTATCGCTAATCAAGCATTAGACTGGCACATCAATCATTCATCACAATAAATTAAGCATCAAAAAGTCAAACTGTATATATATATATCATAGAGCATCTCATGTGTACATAAGTCTGTTAAAAAAATATACAAAATTGGGACTCAAAAGCCCATAATCATGTCCACTATGTCTAATTCCCTGACTCAGGATGAGCAGCTAAGTAGGCAACTACTACATTGGCTACACGCCTAAAAGTACGGACCCAGTCACGTGGCATGCCAACCACATGACACTGCATCTCTATGGGAAGGTCTTCTATCGCCGCCATCGGCACTCGGTGGGTCAACCTCACCAAATGTCGTTGAACTGTGTGTAGAGTTCGTTCCATGGCTGCAGCCGCCTCTTCGGCCCCTTGGCCGCGACGCTTGTGCCATGGGAACTCATCTGGTCGTACAGGCCCAATATCTGGAACATGATCATTATATTAGTCATTTGAATCCTATCAAAAACATTTTCAAAGTTCATTATTATATTTTAAAAATCAAAAAAAAAATCATAAAATCAAAAATCACTCACCAATGTCGCCCCATGCTGCGGTCGGTGGTAATGCTAGATCAGGATCTCCTCGGAAATCCAACCCGGCATAGGGGTAGTCATCAATGGCGATGATCTGTTGATCCCACCAGGAAAAGAAGTCGTCGTCGAAAGCAGTCTGTGGGACCTTCCCACCTCTGAGACATTTCATTAGGTCAGCCCACCTGCCCATTCAAGGATCTCGTGGGGCGCTGATTGAAACTGGTACTCGGGGACGAAGTGCAGGGATTCTCTCGAAGAAGAAAGAGCACAAAATAGTCCCATAGCTGAAGTTTTTGGTCTGTCCTCTCTTGATAGAAGTGAGTTGGCTTTTCATGCTAGCCAGAAGAGGAGTACACCAATCAAACACTGTGGTGAGTCAGTCAACTGCCACGCTCATGTTTAGCCGTGATGCCTGATGCAGAGAAGCGGATCCGTTCACCCGAGCTATGATGAACAGGATTATCCTCAATGGTAAACTCGCCACATGTGTGATTGAAATCTGACTTCTGACTTTCTTCTAATGTCCCAGGCAATATATCTGTACGTAGTCCTCGATCGAGAGACTACTCCGTGTTCTATCCGAGGAATGTACTACCTCTCCCCTTCGGGAAACGCCTGTAATGAAATAGATATCTTCCACTTCTATCCTAAGTGGCATCTGGTCGATCATAAAAGCATCATCCTCGATGTTCCAGTAATCAAGAAGCATCTCGAGCAGACGTGTGTTTGCTTTCATATTTGGTAATTTGAAGAACTTAAGCAAACCGCATCCCCGTAATGCATCCAAAGCCTCTGGACTGTTCATAACTTCTTCATCTACTGCGGTATGCTCTCTTTCTCACCAGGTGATTGTCATCCTGAGGAAAAAATAAATTTCAACCGTTAGTTTTCTTGTTTGAAGTGTCCGCGGCGTATACGCGGGTCCCCTTTACACACAATCGCGTGTAGGGCCCGCGTGTACGCGGGTTGCATATTACCAACCTGCATATACGCCGCGGAGAAAATTTTGGAAAGAAACTCAACGGTAAAACATTAATTAAAACTTCTAAAACTAATCACAATCAATTACAAGTTAAGAATAAGAGTTACCTGGAGATTTTGGAGGAATTTGAACGGTTGAATTTGGCGTATGGGAAGTTAGCTCCTTTTGCTCCAATTCTTTGCTCTCAAACTTGAATTGTGAAAATGGTGAGTCCAAAAACCTTTTTATAAGCTTTGAAAATGTCAAATTTTTTCAAAACTTGATTTTGTTTGGTCTAATGTAACTTTTAACTTGGGAGCTTGGAATGTCGAGAATGGTTTGATTCTCAGGACATTTTGGATGTTTTCAACAGTTTTGAGACAGTTCCATGACTGCTGACCCGTCATGGCAGGTATCGTTTTCTCACTAGCATATAGGTTAGGGAAGCCATTTTTTTCATTGCATCATGCAAACTAGCCTCCATCTGTAGATACACTTGCCATAGGGTCGATCCCATCGTGTTATGGTTCGCAAACCATCTTCACTCGCCGATTCTTTAAATCATGACACGATGGTAGAGCCATCCTTTACATGGGCATCCTAGT
>APFE030776917.1:0-13220 GCA_000404065.3 Pinus taeda
GGATTCAAGTGCTTTACCTTTGTCTGTATCATCAGTTTTACCTTTCTGTTGGTTTCTTTTCTGCTCAATTTTGTCCCATGGTAGCTTGCATGTAGATGCATCATGTGATCCATTTCTCTTGCAGTTAATACAGTGTAAATCTGCCTTTTCTCCTTGAGAATATCTGCCCCCTTGCCTCTGAAATATCTTCCTCTTCCTCTTCTTCCACCTCTTCCTCTTGTAGAATCTTGAGGAGGATGCTTTTATTTATGAGCAAGGCACAGAGTCTCTTCAGAAGACTCAGGGGTTGTCTTCTTTCCAAAAGCTTTCTCTCTTTTAGCAAACTTTTTCACAAGAGAGTCAAAGGTTATATCTTTGAGATTTCTATTTTCTTGCAAAGACTCAAGATAATTGGAGTAAGTAGGATAAAGTGCCTTGAGAAAAGCAATAAGAGGGATATCCAACTCAACCTTAGTGGATTTGATATCATGCATTATAGACTTTACTTTAGATGCAAGAGCAAGAGGATCATTATTTTGCAGTTCAAGAGTGAAGAGTTTAATCATGAGTTGGACAACTTCAAGTGCTAAATCTGAGTCATAGAGTTCTTTCAGCTTTTGTAGGGCTTCAAAGGCAGTTGAATATGACGAAATATGGTGACTCACCTCTTCATTTATAGATGCTGCGATTAATGCATAAGCTTTGTTGTTCTTGTTTACCCAAATGACGAGCTCTTTGTCTGATGTAGGTTGTACTGGGTCATTGTCTCCTTTTCTGACACACACTCCTTTCCACAACTCATTGAAGATGAGGGTGTGTTTTATCATCCGGGACCATTCAGGATAGTTCTCCTTGCTAGTGATAACTATTCCTACCATGGAGATGATTGAGTGCATTCTGTAAGAAAAACTTACTTCTGCTGATAGAAAACAATATATATGTTATACCTTCCACTTCTCAAATATATATGCTATACCTTCCATATACCATACAACATATCGCCATAAAAAAACATAATGAATTTCATTTCACTTTTATTCCCATTCAAAATAATATATTATCACTCCATACATGAAATTCACCGCACCAATGTTTTCATCTAAAAAAATATCGCACCGATCTGAACAATAATTTAAAACTGCACCGGTATCCAAACAAAATTACCAGATACCGTGGCTTGTAATGTTGCATAGCAAATGGAATTCATTGGCTTGTAATGTTCCATAGCAAATGGAATTCGAACTATTCAAAGCAGCATTTGAACTATTCAAAACGTATTTGAAACCATTCACCATACCATTAAACGGTGCCAGAAAATCAAACAATTCTAACTTCGCACTGCAAATATATGAACAAATTTAAATAGATTGTATGGACAACTATCTGTACAATATTGCTTTATTTATAGTACTAATTTTCCCACAGACAGCGCCACTCGGGATTCTTCACAGAGGGAACCAAATAAGCTTCAAAGACAAAGTAACATCAATAGAAAACGAGTTTATTATTTCCTTTCTTTACTTATGAATCACATGGACAAGTACGAGGGAGCCTTCTGTGACCAATCCAGAAATTCAAGCCACCAGCAGTACCGCCCTCGGTGGTAAGGCCTACTCCATGGACGCTGGCTTCCAGGTACACCGGGAAATGTGAAGTTTAATAGCAACAAACGTATACCATTCAGGCAGCATTCGAACTTATTTGAAACAACAAGGAATGTATTTGAAACAACAGCAAACATATTTAAATGAATAACATTCAAAACGTATGTTCATTGAATATACATAGTCAATTCAAGCTTTCATTGTAACACCGCAATGATACATAGTCAATTCAAGTGTTCATATCACGATTTCCCATGGCAATCCAGCGCAACACGAATTCCAGTCAAACACATACAAAATGCGGTAAAATGCAATACAAGTTCACTGAAAAGTGTTTGTTTGCCTTTCGCTCTGGATAGAGGCGTTCTTCAAAAAATGTAGACGCACCAAGTAATCAATCACCAAAGTAATCCTTTAGAGGACAGAGGCGTTGAGGACAGTGCTCAGGTTAGAACGACAGAGGACAACGCTCAGTGGATAGTGCTCAGACTAGCGTACAGCCCATAGTAGCAAAAATGAAGGGAGTTACAACTTATTTTGAGAACTGGCTCTAATACCATGTCAGGCCAGGCAGTAACTCTCTAATAGGTAGTAAACCTGATTCAATTTATTTCACTAGGTATGCTATTGTTATATACAAAAGGATGTGACTGCTCAGTTCATCTCTTGATGACTGTTCACATTCCTAATTTAACTATTTACATAAATTCACCCAATCGTGAGGATTAGTTGCCAACACCTTCATTCCATCCACCTCGTTGAATGCAATGAAGCTTGGGGGGGATGTACCTCGATTTGCGTCATTATACTGGGGGGATGCGAACTTATAACAGACATATCTTTTCATTTCAAGCTTGTGTAAACATGAAACCGAATCCAAGCAAAGTTCTCCATGGTTCAAGCTTGTGTAAAAAGGAACCCATACTCGATTTACATCTCGTGATTTCCATTTTACCTGCTAAATTCTTCTAGATGAGCCTCGGTTGTTTCATTCCATCGCCACCATCTCTTTGGTCGATCATATGCTTTCACTTGGTTGTTTTTACTTTCCTGAGGAACCACAGCGATGAGTGGTTTTATTAGCGAGCCTCTTGACCATTACATGTTTTGAGCAGTTCCACCATTGTTGGAATGAGTTGCTACCCTTTAAACCACTCATTCCTCCAGGATGAGTCTCCTTTAAGCTCTTTTCTAACTCGTAAAAGATGAAAAGATTACTGAGTATTTTTCCCTTTTTGACTCATTAAAGAGAATAAAAATGGAGGTCTGCTTTCAGCTCTTTTCCGACCATTTAAAGATGAAAATATTGCCGAGTTTTCCCTTTTAATGGAACAAGATGATGTCCACTTTTAGCTCTTTTCTGACCATATAAACATGAAAAGATCATCGGACTTTTTTCATTTCAGGTTCGATATTGGTTACAAAATGACATGTCTTCAATTGCTTTTCTACTCTTTCGAATCTAGACCACTTGTTACGAAAAGTACTCCTTGATCATAATGGTCAAGCAGTTCTCTCAAGTATTGTTTTATACTTTTTCGAGCTTAAGAGACACAAATTTATGAAAAAGGAACCCCCTGGAGTTTTATTTTCTGTCTTTTTCAAACTCCCTAAACATGAAAAAGACTCTGAGTTTTACCTATGTCGAACTCGTTAAACCCTGACGACATTGGACTCATCACCATGAAGAGACTCGAGCTTCTCCTCCCTAGGGCTCATTAAACTATTACTAGGTTTGATTCGACCGAAGGTCGAACTTATATTACAAGTATATGCTATCCCCTTCAAGCTTTTTTTCAAAAATAATTGGGGTACTCACTAGTAATGGTGGGGGAAAATTTGGAAGTTTTCATTGGTTACCTGCGGTAGCTAGTCACTCTTGAACATCGACACTTTTGCTTCTTGTCAGGTTGGGATATCCATATATCTTCATTTAGCCTTCCAGGATTTTGGGTTTCCATTTAGCCTCATTCCATCTAATCCATGTTGTCTCCTTCAAGCTTCTGATCCCTTGGTACCTAAATGCTGCCACCCTCTGGAGTCGTGTGGTCGACATGTTCAAGAGTATAATCCTTCTACAGTTCACATCCTTACCTCCTCCTTTGATACTCTGCTTCACCATCTACCACTTGCCCCTTATCTCGTGTCGTTGATGGGGGAAACATTATGGCCCTCCTGTGACGGATCATCTCTTATCGATGCCAGCTCATTATCTAAGAGACTGATCTAGGGATCCCTTTGGTACCTTGGAACTTGCATGCCTCAATGGCAAGTTCTTCACACCTGACGATCGACTTTCATCATTGGTCGTCGATTGGGTGATTCCACAAGTGTTCGAATTCATCTCATTCTTCACACTTCGTGGATTGTACTAGACAATACCTTGAGAACCATTGGCATTATTGGTAGTTTCTGTCGCACTTGTTAACAGTTTTCATCATTGACTGGTACTCAAGCGACTTTCTATCATGCTCAACTTCAACACATCTGTTCGCATGTTAGAATTTGTACTATGATCGGTTGGGTTTCAAGACCCCGAACTAAGATTACACATGTTCGAGCTGCATGGAATGGTTCATGCTTACATGACCCTTTGATAGATGGCTATGACCATACCTAAGTCTTCATGGATGGCTACGACTATACCTTTATCATTATCATGGTCTTACTAGCTGGGTGGTTGTGTCCATACCACAGACCTAGTTCGTCTGTATTTTGGATGGTTGCGCCCATACCTTGACTACATGTATTTCACTATCAGAGATATCAGTTGTACTTGCGCCTATAGGTTCTTCCAGTTGGTGTTCCAGTTCAGACAGTTTCATAAAGTATTTCACCCCTCCCACTCTCTCGGGCTTCATAATTTAGGGGGCATCTGTTACATAGTAATTTGTTACTGCCTTTCACCCGAGTCCTTCTACTGTGTCATGTGTCCAGTAAAACATGCTCATATCGAACAAATGCTCTCTTATGCTGCGAATTCGTTCCAACAGTCAGCCTTCTAGATGTCCCTGTACCTAGTTGTTGGGTCAGTTTGGGTCGCCCTTCCCCCTCTGGCATGGTAGTTTTGTCTTTTTTGCTATTTTCCTTAAGAAGAAGGTCCCTCTCCCTCATTTCATGGAGGCTCCTTCTCCTGTAAAATCACTCACCATTGCTATCATATTCTAGTTCTTTTGGTTGTACAGTGTTGTTGCTACTTTTAGGTTGATATATAGTTGGTGTGAGTGTGACAAGTGTGGGATTTCTTTGCTGTTTGCAAGAAGGTGTGGACTGCCCTTAACCTTGTGTAAAGCTTGTGAATGAGAGAGAAATATATTGCTATTTGGGAGACCCATCTTTGAGAGTGAATGCTTGAAGAAACACACTGGTTGGACCCTCTTAGAAGGCTTGTGATGTCAAGACTTGGTTGTAACCTTTAGTCTTGATTTATCATTAATACAATCAATGATGATTTCCTATGTCTTGTATGTAATTTACTTGATAGCTCATGACTTCTTGACATTATGAGTAAATAGATCATTGTTGTTTCTCGGTTACGTGCCCTATTGCTTCTTTGTGGTGTTTCAGGTTGATCGCTTGTTAAAGAGAAGGAAACAGAAGCTGGACAGTGCAACAGAACTTCATCAACTACCTGTTTGGGGTAGGCCTCAAACAATGACTATTTAAAGGAATTAATTATTGTTTTGTCCTTGCTATGACTAGTGATGAGCCCCAGAAATGGGTAATTATATGGGCTCATTTAGCCTCGTAATTCAACTTAATCCACCATTCTCATTATTTTAATGCATATTTTTAATTATATTTATGCTAATAGAGTGAATCGGGTTAGTCATTATGCAAAAAAGTCTAATGTGTGCTTTATGCAGAGTTTTGGTCAATTTTGAGACAAAATCAAAGGTTTAATGAGCATTTGGCAGCCAAATTCATGGAAGAACAAGGGAGAGGATTTGTAGGAAGGTGTCCCCTTCATTTTTGAGCCCTTACCTCGAATTCTCCACCAGCAGCTTGGAGTTCAAGGGTCACCACATCGATGATCACAAGGGCGGCTGAGCAGGGCTTGTAAAGTTGCTGTTAACTGCAAGTTTTGGCAGCGGAGTTCCTAAAGTTTAGGAGGACTATTGGGGTGCTTAATTTGTATAAATAAGAAGGATTATCACCTCAGTTAGATTGTAGTTATATTTTAGTCAGTAGGTCAGCCATTTGATAGTCTATTTTTGCACTTTAGTGCAGCACATTTTCGAGTTTTTCTTGTAGACAGTTTTTGGGATGTAACTATTATTTTTTTATCAATAAAGATGAATCTAGCTTTGCACTAGCCTTGATCTTTCTTAGGAGGTTGTAGCTCTTGGGGTTGGGCCCAACCCAAGTTCTAGTAGCTCCTTTGTGTACTTTTATGTGTCTTTTCTACATTCATAGAATAATTTTTGTTATTTAGGTTAAGATCTTGCTTTGTTACTTAGGTTGTTTTTGATGATTAAATTAGCTTTTCATGCTTCAGGTTGATTTGACAGTTTGGTAAAGGAAGATATTTACAAAAAGGCAATCAAGAAATCATTGATCTCATCTCTCCCTCCTTGGGACTATGAGCTGAGACCAAGGCATACTTGCTGCCACAAAAACATTGTTTTTGCCTTTCCATGCAATTGCTAGTGTTAGATTTTTAGTTGGAAAAGTTGATACTAGATGTACTTGCATGTTTATATCTATTATTTCTTAGTTTCCATAGCTATCTTGCATGATTTCCTATCTATAAACTTCTTTTCATCATGTTTCTGGTTTTTATGTCAGATTAGGTCAAAATACATAGATCTCTGGTTTTTCTAGTCTTGGTTTGATCAGTTTTGGAAAATAGTGTGCAGAGCACCTATGATACATTCCTACCTACCCTTCCTCCATCATACAATCTGATCCAACCTCTAATCCAAGAATCCTTCCCTCTATGTGCCACACTTTTCCAATTTGTCGTAATTTCTACATTTTTGTGTAACATTGCTCTCTCCATCCTTGAGAAAATCCAACCACCTTCATCACTCCTTAGCTTCATTCACCAGGTCCTAGACCCCTTCACATTCTCATCCATCCTCCATTTCCACTTTCCCACCATTTTTCCACCATCAACCCTCTAAAATCCTCTTTCAGATCTTCCTATAGAACTTCCTGTAGAACATCATGTAGAACCCCTACAGACTTCTTGTAGAAGTTCACGTGAGCAGTTTTTCGAGATATGATCACTGTGAAACTCTCTGAAAAGGTGTTACGGACCGCTTAGGTCCTCTTTTTACCTTCCTAACCTCTTGCAAGCACCCATGCCATTTCCTTTCGCCAATGAACCGTTGCACAGTCAAAAATAGTTAAAGCACATGCATAATAATTCTGCAAGATTACTCAAAAATAGAAAAAAGATGTTTTTTCCATATTTTCCTTCAGAAGTAGCTTAGTCACATGCGTTTTACCTTTCCAAGAGTCATTTGCATCCATTTCAGTAGCTTTCATCTCTTTTCTTGCACCAGTAAGGTTAGGCGGTAAAACTAGGGTTTGCTAGAGTTTGCATTTCCTTTCATCTTTCAGCTTCTTTCTACAAGTAGACTAGCCTCTTTCGAGTTAGCTTTCATCCATCATAGTTAAAAGCTTCTTCTAATAACTCATAGAAGTTGGATTAAGCTCCTAGAAAACTTGTGCCAGCTGATCAAGTGACAACTTGCAGTAAGTGCTAGTACTTGTGCATACAGCACTGTCGCTTCCAAGTTTGTTACGAACTACTGGGTTGATAAAAGTAAAGAAGGGAGTCACAGGAGTTGCAACATCATTGCTGCAATACTGGATCCCACCATCTTTTTGGCGTCGTTTCCAGGGAAGCATCAGAGTATTAGTGATTACTGCTTTTTTTCTATTTTCTACTGCAACATTCTGCTAAGTAGTTTATTTCAGCAAGAGTAGAGTAGTTATTTCATTTCCTTTCTGAAATTTCATTTCCACAAAAGTAGATTAGACATTTCTTGCTTTCACTTCAAATTCTACAATTTCAATTCTGCAAGCGTAGATTAGCATTTCAATTCTGCAATCTCATTTCAGCAACATAGATTAGTCCTTTCCTGCTTTCATTTCAATTCTGCATTTTCAGTTCAGCAAGATAGGTTTTAGTTAGTTGCAGTTCAATTTATTTCAATTTTGTAGGTACAAGCAGAGAAAAAAAACAAAAATCAACCAAAAGTATTTCCTTTCATGCCTCGTAGGAGTAGAGATAATTCAGAAAAATGTTTGCACAACACCCCCACTGCTTCACACAGCCAACCTTCTCTCTTCTTCGATGGTTGTGATTAAGAAGAACCCTTAGGTGGACAGCATGACATATTTGAAGAACATCTAGGGGAGAAGAAGAAGAAAACATTCCTCTGGAGCAAATGGTTGAAAACAGAAATGTTGGGAGCAGTACCTTCTCTTCCAACTCATCCATTGAAGGTGGAAGTGGAAACATGTGCGAAGATTTCAAGAGCGAGATGAGGCAGTTTCTTGCGATGCAAATGGATACCTTGCAGATCCAAAGGAAGCAAGAGGAAGCTGAGAGTGCTTTGGCCATCTTTTGTCCCAGGTGCACTAGAAAGCATCCTAGGAACGAATGTCCATTGCACTCCATAAAAGTGTGTTTTGTCTGTGAAAGAGACCATCGTACAAACCAGTTCCCTTCCTTGCTCGGAATTAAATCTACATATCAGAGGGCCAAAGGAGCCACTGAACCACTCTATTTCATGAAGCAAAGGATGCCACATGGACCCAGAAATTACCAGGAGGGAATGCAAGGGACATCCCAGACCTATTACAACCCCTACCAAGCCACTTCCATGCCTTCTTGGGGTCCCCCTGCTCATACTTCCTGGTCCACACCCCCTTCTTGGTCGTATCCATCTCAATACCATGCTCCTCCAGTTGCTCGTTCGTTTCACTCTTATGCTCAAGCACAACCTCAATGGAATAAACCTCATCAGGGGTGGAGGCCACAGTACAACACTCCTCCCACTCTTTTTCCTCCACCACCTGCTCAACCATTGCCTCCTGCTCCATCAAGGCAACCCCAAATACTTGCCTAGCCGAACCCAAACCCAAATAATAGGCAGACTCAGAAAGTATATAGTGGTGAACCACCATTTCAAAACCCACACATTGGAGTAGCTAAACCCAATTACAACGTTGAGGCACAACATGTCCAAATGAATCCTCTTGAGCTCAATGATATTCACCATAGCTTAGGAAGAGTATTGCAAACAAGAGATTATATTGAAAGTATTGAAGGACCACATCCAGCAAAAGAAGATTCAAAAGAGGAGATCAAAGGACCATGGGCTACACTTGATGAAGAGAAGACATCAAAATCAGAGATCAAGAGAGTTCCCTCATGGCTACCATCAAATCCTCCATGTATTCAAGAGAAAAATCAATGAAAAGAGGAAGATGTGAAGGTCATGGTAGAAGGTGACATGAAGAATGACCCAAATTAGCAAAAGGACCAAGAATATCATAGCTATATTGAGATATGGTTCCAAACCATCACTAAGTTGCAGTAGTACTCTCTTCCTAAACTATGCTTGATCCCTCCAAAGCCAAATCATTTGGTCTCTGAAATCTGGATACCTATCCAAGAATGCATTTCAAGCCTCCAAATCATTTTTTCTATCATCTCAATGTGCACATGGATCCATTGGATGTATTCTTATACTTGAAAATGATTTTGTTTTTCAAGTAGGGTAGGGTAGAAAAAAAGGAAAAAGAAAAGAAATGAAAAATAAGAGGAAAAAATAAAAATCTAAGATGAAAACCTCCTTGGAGGTGCCTTAGATTGGCTCATTGATTGAAAACCTCCATGAGGTGGTCAATGGGTTAGAAAGAAAAGAAAAGAAAAAGGGAATAAGATCCATGGGTGAAAACCAGGTGCCCAGGGCAGGCAATTAGGGTGAAAACCTCCATGAGGCACCCTAGCTATTTTCAAAAAAAAGAAAAAGAAAAAAAATGAATTTTTTGGACACCTAATCCTAAAGGGTTAGTGTGGAAGCTGAACAGACTAAGTAGTCCAAGGGACCTTGGGATGTGAATCCCAACGGTCACCAAATGTACTATAAATGTATATCAAATTGTTAATAAAATGCAATGCAAGCTTTATCTTTCCATTCTCTCTCGTTCACCATGTCTGTTTAACATGGTATCAGAGCCATGATGTGTGGCATGTCAACTGATCTGAGCAGCCTTGAATAGTGCTGGCCTAGTCTTCATTAGCTGTAACGCCCCATTAATTCTGCCTGCCTGTTCTTCTTGTCATTACACCTGCGCCTCTACTGCCTGACAATGCACCTGAATATTTGGTATCGGAACGTTACTGAATGTCTTCATAATCACCTGCTTTACTGAAAGTGCGTAGATCTCACCTGTGTTACTGAATGTGTTTAAACAGTGACATACTTGTAACGCTGTCTGGCCATTTCATTAATTATAGCCGATGTCCCTATTTTCTGTGCATTGAATGCTCTGTTGCAATTTCTGGTTTGCGGTTTGCTACAACTCTCCTCGGTCACCCGTGCTTGCTTTGACCCTATCCGTTTGCTTGTAATTGATTTCTACGTTGATATTGGCCAACCTGTGCAATTTTTAATTTACGCACAGAGCTTTCCATATTCTTTCCTTGTTCCACGCGCGATTCTTGGGTGTAATCAAAGCTATTATAGAGTCTCTCCATTCTTTGTTGTTTTCGGGAGTTTGGAGGCCTGCAAGGACTCTGCATCAACAATTCGAAATTCTGCAGAAATTCATATCGCTTGGAAGTATTGAATTGTCTCGCTGTCATTTCAACCCGAGGAGAAATTAATCATTTTCCGTTATTCTCACAAGGGTTTATTGGTGTCATCTCTTAGTGTTTATCGGTTTTGATCATAAATCTCTTGCAGTTCATCGCGGAAATCATTTGGAGACGTCTCCAGGATTCAACCGGAATCGTTTCCACAGGAAAAGTGCGAATGTTGTGATGGAGACCAACGGTGGGAAGAAGACGTCTACTAATAACTATCCACAATACGAAACTCGTTTGGGCTACAAAATTGAAGACGTTCGACCTCTTGGTGGTATCGAGAAATTCTGAAGTGCTGCTTACTCCAACGACATCCCTCGCTTCGCAGCCTAGATTCAAATCTCGAATTAGAGACGAGGCAGACAATGAGCGCTCTGACGGAGCTCTAGATAGTGAGCGCGTGTATGATTTGAAATAGCCACTCATTGCTATGTAAATTTGAAATATATATATCCATTGTTTAAGTCTACTATGGTGAAGCGTTTGTTAAAACAAACAAACTTGCCGCAGAATAAATAATCATGCACTGACAGAGTGCTTTTGTTATATGAATAAAAAAACTTGGAGCTTCCATTTTGAAAGGACAAGTTCTGTGAAAGGTACTGGCTGAGGCTAGAGTTTTGGCCCCAACCATCAGAAACACGAGAGCCATAACTAGATTGTGAAGGAATTGAAAGCAGACGTAAGTGCTAGTTTGAGTCGTCCACAACAAATGCAATCGATAGTTGAAAATAGCGGATGCGCGTTGCACCAGCGCCATAGAGAGTACTAACAGTGAAACCAAGCTTCTTGTTCTGCTCTCTCACAGGGTTTTTTGTATTTTGGCCAGAGCTTTCTTTGGATTTTTAATGTCCTTAGAAGTCTATGCACCAGCAAACGGAGAAATGGCTTGTACTTTTGCCTGCGGCTTCAAAGTTCAGCATTTGAATGTGTGAAGACCTGGAGAAAGAGAAGCTGAGATGCAACGCGATAACCTGAGGAATCTTGTCTGTTTTCTGTAAATATTGATATATGCATGAACCTAGAAGCACTCGTGACTCACAAGTGAAGAGGACGGTGTTATTATCCACATCCTGAAACGGTAACGGCGTGAACACTGACGTCCCGTTTTGGATGCAGAAAGCCACGATGCCCAGCCTTGAAGAGTTTTCATCGATACCTGTTTTTTTTATATAATTTGGAGATACAGTTGTTCAAGTGAGCAGGCCTTGATCGGAATATGAAGATGCTGCTTTTCGGCTCTTGATATAATGTAGTAGTCGTTTCCAAATATGAAGAGTATACCAATCAAAAGAACCAGGTCTCCCAAGTCATTTACAATTTCTTCAAACTGCCCATGCAACGTCGAAATGGAACCCCTCTACAAAAAAAAACCCAGGCCGTAGATTTTTGAAATTTTCTTTTGTTTGATCAGAAAAATGTGTTAGAAATCCACTACTTTAAAAGCGTTGCGTTTTTTTACCAGAAGTCCATTGATATTGCATTATCCAGCAATTTCAACTTCTTTGAGAGGAAATTTGTGTGGAAATTTATTTGAAATCTACAAACAAGTGCATGAGAATTTCCTCGGTCAGGCTTCCATGTCTGTTGCTTCAAACTTTGACTCTCACTGAACCGTATAACATTTTTTGAGCAACTTCAGCTTCAGCTTCTTTGTGAACATCAACAACTTTCTCTTCAACTTAACTTTTAATGGCTTCCTTCCAAGTCTTATTAGCCAGACATTCTTGGAAACAATACAAGTCAGGAACTCAGATAATCCTGGGCTTTCCATTAAAGCGGGTAAACATGGATTTCTATTGTCGGAGAGTAATAAACCATTTGATGACAGTCTAATATCCTATGGGCCAGTTTCTCTAGCCATTCATGTTAGTCTGTATAAGTTTCATAGTTGCAAGATATCTCTGGTTTTTTTTTTTCCCCTTTAAGCTACAGGACTTTCTTGTGTAACTTGAAGATATTTAGCAGCTGACATTTTTCTGTGGGATTTTGGAGGTTTTTTAAGGTGTAGAAAAATGGCTAAGCTTGAAATAATATTAGAGTTATTGAGAACTCTAATCATATCCACTGCTGACAGTGTAATCATAATCAATAAAGACATTATTGCTGACATTCAAAAATGTATACAAAATGCACAAGAAAAGATAGAGTTTTTGCAGCTTGAGACAAAGCTACAGCAGGAAGAATTACACAAGTGGAGTCATCATTCTAAACCTGTTTCTGTTCAAAAGATTGAAACAGACTCCCATAAACAGCAAGTCAATAATGTTACTGTTCATTCAAATAAAGCAGCAGTTGTACATGCAGATACAGAAACTCAGTCTGCACTTCCCAAGCCCATCATCAGACCTTGGGAACAGCTTGCCCACAACAAGCACAAAACTGGTCTTGGATATGACAAGGACTTGTCCTTTCATATTCCAGACTACACCAAGCCCATTCAGTTTCAGAGTGCTGGATTCATTCATGACATTTCACCTGCTCCTCATGACAATTCAGCTTCAGTTGTTCCAGACTCTGCCCCTCTTCCGCAACAACAACAACAAAAAAATCGTGAAATGCCAACACTGTGACCGAGTTGGCCATTTGAAAGATCATTGTTTTGATCTTCATCCATGTAAGCACTGTCATAAAACCAGTCATTCCTCACACAGATGCTTCAGAAACAAACGTCCTGCAAGAACAAAGATTCATCTAGGATGGATCGCTTCTTGGTAATGGGCATCAACAGCCAAGAAGATATTCCAAACACATGTCAGAACTTGTTCTAGAGTATTGAACAGTCTTGCAGTTGAGTTTTCTCCATC
>APFE030776917.1:14368-27764 GCA_000404065.3 Pinus taeda
TAGGAGGATCTTATAGAAATTACAGAGAGCTAGAAATGGACTTCAAAATTAGTTTGAGGAACAGGGAAGCTTTATAAAGGGTTCATAAATCCTCTTACAATATTCAAACCCCTCTTCCATCATTTCCATGCCTACATCACACCCCGAGCTCATTTTTCCTACCATCCAAAAAAATGTAGAATGCTCTGATACAAAAATACATAGAGCAGAAATTTGTTTTTTCCCTAACTTGAAAACCGTGCATCCATTTAAGAAACTGTTACATAGGGAGTTGTATAGGGATGATGGGAACATGCCCAAGCAATTTTAGTCAATTCTAGTGCACGGTTTCCAAGAACTCAGCCTCCATCCCCTTCAGTGATTTTTGCATTTTCTCCATATCCATGAATCCATTTCAAAACTTGTTTCATGGGGAGATTCATTTGGATGATAGTAATCTACCCAAGCAATTTCAGCCAATTCTAGTACACAATTTCCGAGGAATTGACCTCTGTCACCTTCAACCATTTTTAGTTTTTCTCGAAATCTGTATATCCATTGACCAAAATTTTTCTACGGGAGGTGCATAATGATGATAGAAACATGTTCAAAAAATTTCAGGTCAATCCAATCTATCGTTTGGGAGCTAAGGGAAAAATAAGTCATTGTCCTACAAAAATCTAGCATCAGCAACATGAGGGTGCAAATTTGGAGGTTGAAACAGACTTCTACAGCCTAGATCCAGCTAGAGGATACTTGCAAAAGAAAAATAGCCACACATCAGACAACAAAAAGCATATAGTAGAAGGGATATAGGCATGCAACAATGGAATATGAGCATGCAACAACAAAAGAACTTAGCAGCACGTCGACTTACAGGTAAGTGTCTAAACTAGTTCCTCTATGTGCATCTGTATGATTTGAAACTTCATGAATCTATCAAATGGTTGGATTAAGCTAGAAAGCTGTCCAGTTAACTTGACACCCTTAGATGGTTTGATTGCACTCATCCATAGATCACCCAGCACACGCGTATAGTCAACTCACGGGAAATTTAAAACACAGGTAGTGGAAGATGTTTTAAACTCCAACCCAACTGATGTCAATTGATTAATAGGAAGAGAACATAGAGTTCATAACAACACTATAGTGGGGACCAATGGTCTGCATGGGGCCAACATGCACTTGGCCAGCTCACCCTCCATCAATGGAAGTCTCCATAAACATCTAATTGAACTCATCTTTGAAATACTCTCACCACCATTGTTTCCATTTTATCATCATCCCTGCAGCTATATTAAGCTCTATACCATATCCATAGAAGTGAACTAGTCGTTCTTTTCCATTTTTCAAAACCCTCCTGCTTATCGGCATTCTACAGGAAACTGTAACAGTTCTATAGGAGCCGGGAGATTTCTACAAGAAGAGTTCTACAGGAAAGGCAGAGAACAGCTCTGCGGAAAGAAAACCCAAGATTTTCGTCGAATTTCAAGCTCAAAACGAGGTAGGCTCACGAAAACTTCACTGTGCATGATTTGTTTGTGCAAGGTGGTGAATTGAACACGACATTATATTGAAAAGTGAGAGTAAAAGTCTGCCTGTGCATTGAGAAAAAAAGTGAAATTCTACTTGCATATTTCATGAGTTTACCCAGTTTTTTCTCTACATCTGAAATCTCCTCATTATTTTTTTAAAATTCTCCTCTAAGGAAGATACATGCAGTAGTAGAGGCCAGACTATGTGTGGAAAAAAACCGAATCTACATATCTATCTATGTGCTGAAAAAAGACCCTATGTCCTTATGCTCTGTTCTGTAAAAAAAAAATATTTTCATAAACAGATAGTCAAATTTTGGGTGACAGCAGTTTTCAAACAAGGGAATTACTACCATTTGATGTTGTGAGGAGCATCTTGTAGAAGACAAAAACAGGGTCAGAAGGACAATCTTGCCTCCTCTCTGGAGTGAAGTCAGTTATCAAATAATGAAGTATATCACATGTGAAGGGAGTTTTAGCATCGTTTATGGCTGTCATTTCAAGTTGCTACATGAATTGAGGTATGGGATGGACTTGCCTCCAGCTAAGAAACTGAGCATTCCATATTTCCTCCTTCAGTATTTAATTGAATGTGGTACAAAGCTAGATGCAAGAGTCCCAGATCAGTTGGCCCACTATGGACTCATCAAACTATTGGTGGAAGATGCTTTACACACCTATATTGTCCCCATAGCTTGGGAAATCTTCAGAAATATGTCCAGGGATGATAACATCAGAACTTTGGCTGAGAAAATTGGCCCATCCAATAGTGATGAGGGGGAGAAAACTAAAGAAATTGAGAAGAAAATTGATGAGGGAGCACAAGATATTCAAGCAGAGGGTGAAGCAAAGGAAGAACAGAAGGAAAAAGGGGAATTTGAAAAGACTACTAAGCCTAAGACAGAAAAGGAGAAAACAACAAAAATAGAGAAGGGAAGAAGGATAGAGATTAGAAAGAAAAAGGCCAAGAAAGCCCAAAAGAAGGTTGCCACAGCCAAGGCAGGCACCCAACAAGAGAAAGAAGAGACACACCCTGAGATATCAGGGACAAGCAGAAATAGGGGGTGTATAGATTTCTATAGGAAGTGAAGAAAAAGATCAACAGAAAGAGAAATACCTTGAAATGTTGGCAAGGGAAGAAGCAGTTGTGCTTGCAGCATTAAGCACACCTACAAAACAAAAGGAACAAAGAAAAAGGTAGGCCTCCATGTATTTTAAGGCCAGGAAAAGCACAAGAATTCAAACAACCAGAATAGGAGGAGCAGTGGAAGGACATGGACAAGAAGGCAGAATTTTATGGCACACATGAGCGGACCACTTCAGAAGCTTGGGATGATAGGGAGGCCACTAGGGCCATCCAGGATGAGGAGATGGATTAGTTGCTCAGAGGATGAGCAACACCTTCAGTAGGGGGTGATGATGAGCCCTAGAAATGGGTAATTATATGGGTTCATTTAGCCTCCTAATTTGACTTAATCCACCATTCTCAATAGTTTATTGCATGATTTTTATTATACTTATGCTAATAGAGTGAATTGGGTTAGTCATTATGCCAAAAAGTCTAATGTGTGCTTTATGTAGATTTTTGGTCAATTTTGAGGCAAAATCAAAGGTTTAATGAGCATTTGGCAGCCAAATTCATGGAAGAACAAGGGAGAGGATTTGTAGGATGGTGTTCCCTTCATTTATGATCCCTTACCTCAAATTCTCCACCAGTAGCTCAGAGTTCAAGGGCCACCACATCGATAATCACAAGGGCAGCGGAGCAAGGCTAGTAAAGTTGTTGTTAACTGCAAGTTTTGGCAGCGGAGTTCCTAAAGTTTAGGAGGACTATTGGGGTCCTCAATTTGTATAAATAAGTAGACTTAGGGCCTCAGTTAGATTGTAGTTAGATTTTAGTCAGTAGGTTAGCCATTTGATAGTCTATTTTCGTACTTTAGTGCAACACATTTTCGAGTTTTTCTTGTAGACAGTTTTTGGGATGTAACTATTATTTTTTGATCAATAAAGATGAATCCAGCTTTGCACCATCCATGATCTTTCTTAGCAGGTTGTAGGTCTTGTGTTTTGGCCCAACCCATGTGCCAATATCTCCTTTGTGTACTTTTATGTGTCTTTGCTGCATTCATAGAATAATTTCTGTTATTTAGGTTAAGATCTTGCTTTGTTACTTAGGTTGTTTTTTATGATTAAATTAGCTTTTCATGCTTCAGGTTGATTTTACAGTTTGGTAACAGAAAATATCTACAAAAATTCCATCAAGCAATCCTTGATCTCATCTCTCCCTCCTTGGGACCATGAGCTAAGACCAAGGCATACTTGCTGCCACAAAACACTTTTTTTGCCCTTCCATGCAATTGCTAGTGTTAGATTCTTAGTTGGAAAAGTTGATACCAGTTGTACTTGTATGTTTAAATCTGTTCTTGCTTAGTTTCCATAGCTATCTTGCATTATTTCCTATCTACAAACTTTTGTTCATCATGTTTGTGGTTTTTAGGTCAGACTAGGTCAAAATAGATAGAACTCTGGTTTTTCTAGTCTTGGTTCGATCAGTTTTGGAAAATAGTGTGCAGAGCACCTGTGATACATTCCTACCTACCCTTCATCCATCATACAACCTGCTCCAACCCCTAGTCCAATATTCCTTCCCTCCATGTGCCACACTTTTCCAATTTTCCCTAATTTCTACATTTTTGTGCAACATTGCTCTCTCCATCCTTGAGCAAATCCAACCACCTTCATCACTCCTTATCTTCATTCACCAAGTCCTATACCCCTTCACATCCTCATCCATCCTCCATTTCCACTTTCCCACTATTTTTCCACCATCAACCCTCTAAAATCCACTTTTGACTCTTCCTGTAGAACTTCCTGTAGAACCCCTACAAACTTCCTGTAGAAGTTCACGTGAGAATTTTTTCGAGATATGAACACTGTGAAACTCTCTGGAAGGGTTCTACAAACCCCTTAGGCCCTCTTCTCACATTCCCAACCTCCTGCAAGTGCCCACTCCATTTCCTTTCACCAATGAACCCCTACACAGTCAAAAATAGTTAAAGCACATGCATAATAATTCTACAAGATTACTCAAAAACACTAAAGGATGCTTTTTCCATATTTTCCTTCAGAAGTAGCTTAGTCACATGCATTTTACCTTTCCAAGAGTCAATGGCATCCATTTCAATAGCTTTCATCTCTTTTCTTGCACCAGTAGGGTTAGGCGTTAAAACTAGGGTTTTCTAGGGTTTGCATTTCCTTTCAGCTTTCAGCTTCTTTCTGCAATTAGACTAGCCTCTTTCGAGTTAGCTTTCATCCATCACAGTTAAAAGCTTCTTCTAAGAACTCATAGAAGTTGGCTTAAGATCCTAGCGAACTTGTGCCAGCTGGTCAAGTGACAACCTACAGTAAGAGCTAGTACTTGTGCATATAGTACTGTCGATTCCAAGTTTTTTACGAACTACCGGGTTGATAAAAGTAAAGAAGGGAGTCCCAAAAGTTGTAGCATCATTGCTGCAATACTGGAGCCCACCAACTAGACCCACTCCAGGGCTAGAGGGGTTTTCTCTGTCCACAGAGGGAACACTTTCCTGCATCACACCTGTGGCTATAATGGTTGTTTCATCTCCTGAGTCCAACCCCAAATCTTTCTGAATAGCTATAGCAATCTTCTTCTTTTTTCCCTCCAGCTTCTTAGGTCTCAGCTCCTGATGCAGAATCCAATAGTGCTCATCATCATGCCCATCCTTCTTACAGTGAGTGCATGAAGACTTGCTTTTCTGTGCAGTGTTGGCCTTCCTTTCTTTCCATTTCTATTTTCTTTTCTCCTTGTTCTTGCTTGCAGTGGGTTGGGATGATCCCCCAACTTTTGGGTTTCCATTCTTTCCTCTAGCTTCTAGATGTGTAGCTTGAGTAGATACCTCATCTATACTAGTCAGATTAAACATGAGGATAGTGTGCCTCATGTAGTTGTGTAGACCACCAATGTACTTCAACAGAGTCTCGGGTGAGTCTAATGAGATTCCTAGAATCAAAGCTCTCTTCCTAAATTCTTGGGTGTAACCTTGTACACTTTCCCCTTTCAATTATCGAAGAGTTTGCCAGCTCATCATGGCTTGCTGGATGTAGGCCAGTGGATAGAATTGCTTTTTGATTGCAGTAACAAATTCATTCCAAACAGAAAGAGTCTTACCCTGTCTCTTCATGTGAGCTTGGGTCATGCCTTCCCACCAAACCAAGGTAGTGTCTCCAAGGCATAGGCTGGCCAACTGAATCTTGCTCTTGTTTGAATCAATACTCTGCACTCTGTAATAAACATCGATTTGTCTAATCAAATTGTCCAACTTTTCTGCACTCAACTCTCCATCATATATTTGTAAACCAAATTTAACATCTAGTTTAATCAAAGACGTCTTCCTTTTATGTTCAAGGCTATTAGGAGGTGTGAGAAATCTTTCTTCTTTCCCCTTGCCTTTTGAGTGGTCATGGAGGAGAGACTCTTCTTCTCCTTTATCTTGTTTGGAGCCTGATGAATCTTCATCTTTATGTTTTCTAAAGTCCTTATACATTTCCTCTACCATGGACCTTATGGCCAGGAAACTATCTATAAATTGAAGGTATGGCCCCACAAAGCCTTCCTCCAACATTGTCTTCTGAGGATAGAATCTTCCAATTTCAGGATTAGTTTCAACCAACTCTCCTTTTCCTAATTTGAGCTTTGATCTAGCATTCAAAAGCTAAATACAACACAATCTTGTCTAACCTTAACAATCTATAGCTCTGATACCACTTGATCTAAAATCACCCCTAAGTGACCTCAGAAAATTAATGAAGGTATTACAGACTCATGCATTGGGATATGCCTATGTTATTTTAAGTAATGGATCGATAAGATTGCGAAATACATAGGCATTGGAAAACAATAAGAGAAACACAACAAGAAAATGCAAAAACACAACAATTTAATAAGGATTTCACCTAATCCTCCTGGGCTACATCTCCTGGTCCAAATTTTAGTGGTCACCTTTTTTTTATTGTGTCTTTAAGCAGAGTTTTTACAATGAGGAGCTCAATTTGAGTCTCCTGTAATAGATGATGCTTAGCAGGGTGGTACTTTGATTCCCCAAGCCACTAGAGTACACAGACTCCCCCTTACCAAGTCTCGACCTCAACTGGTCTTAATGGGATGAGTTTAATTTGGTACCCAGTTCCCAATAGATATCCTCATAGGGATTACTTGAACCTCTCAAGCCTTCTCGGTTTTGTCTGCTCAATGCTGCCTTAGCTTTGCAGGTCAGCTCGACTTCTCTATTCTCTACTTCTTGCTTCACTCTCTCCTTTGTCTCCTCTCTGTTGTTTCTCTATTTATGGCTTAAATCCAATCCATCCCTTGACTATTCGCATCCTCTTCCAGCTCTTCGGATTGCCTACCTCTGTCCACTAGGATTCCTTGCTTCTCTATCATCGCCACTGTGTAATGTTTCACAGAGAGGTGGCCACTTGTCCCCTCACGACTGAGCGCCATCTCTTCCTGGAACGGTCATTATTTTGGTTATTCTGTGAAATTATTCATCCTCCAGCTCAGCGGTTATGTTGGAACCCAAATGTCATATGCCTCAGCCTATTCTTCCATCAAATTCGGTCTCCCATCAGGTGCAATCTCCGCCGTTGATCTGGGGCCTCCAAATCCAACGGTCATCACTTTTATTGCACGTGTGAGTTTCTCGACCATTACCCTATGATGAGAGCAGTTTTATCTCTCATCTGCCAGACACACATCATTCAGTGTATGCCATTGCTTGGTCCTCTGCCAAACCCGCTTACTGCCCAAAATGCCTCGGATATTCTGTCGGTTTTGAGCGCGGAACCTGCCCATCAGTTCTAGTGTTTTTCCCACAGTTTTCCCTATTTTTCACATGACCAGGTGCCGAGGCATTTCCTTCTCTGATGTTTTTATCCTGTGATATGCGATTGCACTAATCGCGTATTAGAAATGGCCTCTGTTTTCTGATCTGGACTCCCTATTTGCTAGTTTGTGCCACTCCGCGGTCTCCATGGGGCAATGGTTAGAGTGCTTTGGTTGAGAGTCCTTGTTGTTCCATGTTGGCTACAAACTACCACTGTCCATAGGTCCTTCCTGGTAGCTCATTGTTTACAAGATTTTGAAGATCGACATAATTTGAAATAGTGATAGAAACTCAGATAATTTTCAAGCATCCAATTCAAATCAATCAAACTTCAAATGGGGGATTATCAGTTAAAGACCCACATGTTTGCCATACACATGGGAGGGTGTGACATTGTCTTGGGCATTGAATGCCTCCACACACTCGGCCTAATCACAATGGATTTCTAGGGGTTATATATGAGCTTTAAGCAGAACAACCACATGCATACCCTCTGTGGACTCCAGGTGAGTGCTCCCTCTATCATCAGCTCGCATAGGATGGAAAAATTGTTAAAAAAGGGCCAGCATGGAGTTATAGCCCAATTTAATTCCATCCAGGCCTTCGAAACCACTTCTCTTCATCTTCATCTTGAGATGCAATAGATCTTAAACAACCATCTTCTAGTCTTTGACAAGCCTCATGAGCTTCCACCCTATAGAGGGGAACATGATCATATCATTACTTTCGTCCCAGGGGCCAAACCACCAAATGTGCACCCATATAGATATCTGTTCACCCAAAAGAATGAAATTGAAAAAATCCTCAAGGAACTCCTAGAGGCAGGCGTCATTCGTCCTAGCATTAGTCCTTATTCATCGCCTATGATCATGGTGCTCAAGAAATATGGGGAATGGCATATGTGTCCAGACTTCAGGGCCCTCAACAAGTTGACGGTCAAAGATAAATTTCCCATCCTGGTTTTCGATGATTTCTTGGATGAACTAAATGAGGCTCAATTCTTTACTAAGCTCGACCTTCGCTCGGGCTATCACCAAATTCGCATGAAAGAAGTAGACATTCCAAAGACTGCTTTCTGAACTCATGAAGGCCATTATGAATTCCTGGTCATGCCATTTGGTCTTTGTGATGCCCCATCCACTTTTCAGAGCCTCATGAACCACCTACTCAAACCATATCTCATAAAATTTGTCCTTGTTTTCTTTGATGACATCCTCATCTACAGCTGCACCTGGGCCACACATCTTCAACATGTAGATCCGCTCTTGCAACTGCTCTGGAAGCATAAATTATTTGTCAATATGTCCAAGTGTTGTTTTGGCATGGAAGAATTTGATTATTTGGGCCACATTGTAGGGTGTGAAGGTGTTAGGGTGGACCTCAAAAAGATCTAGGCAATGCAGGATTGGCCTCAACCAAAGACCTTGAAGAGCTTGAGAGGATTTTTGGTTCTCACGGGTTACTATCGCAAATTTGTCCACAATTATGGTCACATTGCCAGACCCCTCACTCACCTTCTCAAGAAAAATTCATTTATTTGGAATGATGAAGTGTAATAGGGATTTATAGCTCTCAAACATGCCATGTGTTCCACTCCCGTATTAGCACTACCTGACCTCACCAAATCTTTTGTGATTGAATGTGATGCTTCAGGTACGGGTATTGGGGCGGTCTTAATGTAGGAAGGTCAACCCTTGGCCTTCACTAGCCAACAACTACGTGGGACAAATTTGGGACAATCTACCTATGAGAAGGAGATGATGGCCATCTTACATGTAGTAGATACTTGGCGACCATACTTATTGGGGCGGCGTTTTCAAATCTGCACAGACCATCAAAGCCTTAAATATGTTTTGGAGCAATGCCTATCCTCACCACAACAAAATAAATGGCTCGCCAAAATGTTGGGATATGATTATGAGATAATTTACAAGAAAGGGCATGAAAATGTCATAGTAGATGCATTATCACGCTAATTTGAGGAGGAAAGCACCCTACTCGCAATCTCCCTTCCCATTCCAAAATGGATTGAAGAGGTTTGCAAGGAATGGTTTTCACATCCTTTGCTCTACCAACTCATTAATAAATTGCAGGCGGATCCAAATTCCACAGCAGGCTACTCTTAGTAGGATGAGATTGCTCGCTACAAGGAAAAAGTCATGACATCACCAACATCCACCCTCAAAAGTCGCATTTTGGCAGAGTTCCCACTACAAACCATTCAGGCTTTTAGAAGATTTATGCTCGCACTCAACGTTCATTCTTTTGGACAAGCATGAAAAAGGAAATTCTTACTTTTGTAGCTAAGTGCGATGCATGTCAGCACCACAAAGGAGAAATAGTTAAATCCACAGGCACATTACATCCATTGCCCATCCCAGCCTCAATCTAGACGGAGTTTTCTATGGACCTCATTACGGGTCTTCTGAAGTCAGGCAACAAGTTAGTCATCACGGTGGTTGTGGACAAACTTTCTAAGTATGCTCATTTTTGTGCCCTACCCCACCCTTTTACACCGAATTTGGTGGCTCAATCTTTCATGGACCAGATCTTCAAATTACATGGCATGCCCACTTCCATTGTGTCTGATCATGACTCGATCTTCACCAGTAACTTTTGGCAGGAACTCTTCAAGCTACAAGGTACCCAACTACAACTCGGTACTGCCTATCATCCCCAAACTGATGGTCAAACTGAAGTAGTCAAAAAATGTCTGGAGACCTACCTTAGGTGTTTCACTTCAGAAAAGAAACATCTATGGGTATAGTGGTTACCTCTAGCCAAATGGTGGTATAACAATGACTATCATGCCACCATCAAAATGATTCCATATGAAGTAGTTTATGGTCAACTCCCTCCTTCACCTACTTCTTATATCCAGAGATGCTCAAAGGTACAAGCAGTGGATCAACTCCTACAAAACTGCACAACCATGCTGGCCTGCCTCAGAGAGAATCTTCATCAATCACAAAAACACATGAAGCAATAGGCAGATCAACATTGTTCATAATGCAAATTTCAAGAAGGCGATCAGGTATTTTTTAGGCTGCAACCATATAAGCAAACATCACTCAAAGACAAGGGTTGTTTGAAATTATCTCCAAAATTCTACGGATTTTATCAAGTACTTCAGTGCATCAGAGAAGTAGCCTACAAGCTAGCTTTTCCACCCACTGCAAAAAATCCATCCAGTATTCCATGTCTCATGCCTCAAGAAAGTGATTGGGAACCATTACCGAATTCAAACCAATCTACTAGAGTTGGATGAAAAAAGTTCAATCTGGCTCCAACCTGAATAGGTTCTTGACACGCGAGAATGGCACCTACGTGGCTGCATGATCAAGGAAGTCCTCGTCAAGTGGAAATACACCTCTTTGGAAGATGCGACCTGGGAACCAGCCACTGTCCTTTAGCAATTTTTGCAGCTTCAGCCTTGAGGACAAGGCTATTTTTATGGGGGAGGTCATGGTCGAACCCTAACCCTCTTATTTATGTAATAGGGTCGAGTCATAGTTATAGTTAAGTAAAGAGTCAATAAAGCCCATATTAATAATTTTAAGTTGTTGACCCACATTTAAAGAAGGAACCACAGTTGGCTGCAAATGGGCCATGGTATTAGATAGATAGTATTAATAAGAGCCATGGTATTGACCCATGGTATTGCATGTATGAATCCTATATAAAGGATAGAGACTCCCCTCGAGGAGCATCATGTCTTATTTTGTAATTGAGCCCAACTCTATTGGAGGTTTCCCCCTTGGAGAGGCAAGTGAACATTGCTTTCCTTTCCGAATAATAAAATACATGCTGTTATTTCTTATTATTGTGTGTTCTGGGTATATTTCTTCACATATTTGGTATTCTGGTATCTTCTCGCAGGTCAAGAGCATAACAGTTGCCATTGTGAAACAATAATTATAATGTATAAAAGGAAACGTTCACAAGGGGGGAGACAAAAGTGAGCATATAAAAGGATGTAATAGTACTAACCTAAGAGAGAAACATGAGAAAAGAAAGATTCATTAGTTATATAGAAAAATAGTTCACATAGACACAATGATCATTAAATCACATACAACACCTTCAACAAAATAAGTACCAAAGCTATCGAAATAGTTCAATTTTCTTCGTACATATGAATGAACATATATAGAAAACATTGAAAGAATAGTCCTAAGACATTCACAATATATGCATGAAAATGTGTTGGCTCGTCGAGCTTCAATTATAAGGTAAAATATCCAAGTACACAGTTACAATAGTGAGGCATTAGTTCCAGTAGTGAAACATTAAGTCACTTCCTACTTCTCTAAAGAGTAGTTTCCTCTACTATGCTAAGTAGAGAAGCCAAAACTATCTATCCAAATATTAAGCCTCCAAAAACCCTTTAATTGAGTTTTGAGGTTACTTTTATAACAAGAGGAATGATCTTTCATCTCCCCTTGACTCTTGAGTTACCTCATGAATATTGGATTTCTAATGTGTCCTTTACAATTATAAACAATTATTGAATTTCTAAATGATCTTTGGACTTCTCTATAGGACTTTTGGACTTCTATACAACTCTTTTGTCCATATATGACCATGTGAATCTTCATATTCCACATATAACTCTTGGATTTCCACACATTACATTTTGTCCTTTTCTTGAGAACACATCATTATATTCCACGTGATGATGTCGCATGAAATATGGAAAAATATTGATCATTATGATGACACTTGTACAACTTACAACTTGACAATGATGACATGGACCTCATGATAAGGTGGTAATTCCAAGTTGTCTTCTTTGCTCCTTTGTCTTCAAACTTGATGGTAGATCTAATCTATGATTCACCTTCATGAAAGATCCACTTTGTTGCTCATATTCACCCTCCAAAGGGTCTTTGATTAATATATGAATCCTAATAGTCATCATGCAATTTCTTCTCCCTATCTCGTTCCAGGATCTGCTTCATGTCTCCATGATAACTCTCTTTTTTACTTCTTCTCCTCAAGTGTTTCTTTATGCTTTATCCTTGCTATCTTCTTTGACAATTACCTTTTCATGCTAGGAAGGTACTCCTGCCAATGAAAATCATTCATGACAAAGAGAAAGAAGACTTACAAACATCTATTCTATCACTACCTAGCTCATGGAATGATCAACTCATGATAGGCCTATGAGAGGGTTAAAAGAAAGAGGCTTTATGAGGAGGGCACATTCAAACTCATCAGTGGATTAATAAGGCTCCACTATTCATTTTTACTGCACTTAAGGCAATGAAACGTCAAGGCTCACAAGAGGCCTTCAAAGTGTGGTTGTGCACTCAAGTAAGAGAGAGAGAGAACTCAAAGGCATAGGGTGCAAATTTGAAGCACAAAGGTGAATTATTTCTTGGTTTATGGTGTGCTTGTGCACTCAAGGGACCAAGGAGGGTCGAAGGGCACACATCGAAGGGATGAAAGGGTTAGGATTAAATCCTTCATAGTGTGCTTATGTTCTGAAGATGATCTAGGAGGGCGTGATTCTTCAAGTTGAGAGAGTGCGCTCAAATGAAGGCTTCATGCTTTGTGACAATGCCATGCACCTTAGGGAAGGATAAAGCCTTTGTGCTTCAAGAGTGCGCCATGCACCCTAAATGAAGGATAAAGGCTTCGTGCTTCGTTACTACACCATGCGCTCAAAGGCTTTGTGCTTTGTGAGTGTGCCATGTGCTCAAAGGCTTCATGCTTTGTGAGTGTGCCATTTGCTCAAAGGCTTTGTGCTTCATGAGTGTGTGATGCGCTCAAAGGGAGAGAAGGCCTTATTCTTCTGAAAGGCACTCTATTTTTTGAAGTGTGCTTTGTTGTTCTAAAGTTTGCTTCATTGTTTTGAAATGCACTTTGTTATAGCTCCAAATCTCACTATTATGGTTTGTGATGCTGCACTCATGGCCTAGGGCAACCCCTCCTTCCAGACCTGGTCCAAAATCTAAAAAACAGTGTTTTATTCCC
>APFE030776919.1:0-14995 GCA_000404065.3 Pinus taeda
TACAATATACATTTATCTATAAAAGCATTGTTATTTTATATTATATAATTCAATCATTTTTTCATTATACATTTTCATATTTTAATTAAATCCTATATAAGTTTATAGAAATTTATGTATATAGATGTTGTAATTGACATTTTTTTTTTCTGAATCAGAGCTAAATCTATTAAAAAAAGTGGAAAATATTTACAATGAGGACAGCGCCTCAGAGGGCCAGTTTCCTGGCCCTTAGCTTAGAGACTCGAGAACAGAATATGAGCACTGTGCCTGAAGAAAAAGAAGAGCAACCAGGCAGCAGGCGAGTGCTAGACATTACAGTGGATATTACAAAACGGCTTCGTGCTTGCTGGGAAAGCCAAGCAGAGGAAGCCAGCCGGCAAAAATCCCATCCATACATAGAAGCGTGGGTATAAGCTGAAGAAGAGTGGGGTTTGAGGTCGGCCTCAACCCAGAATTGGAAGCAACCCGAAGCATGAGAAGAGCTGGCCGAGAGGGTGTTGAGCAAAATCTGCAAAAAAAAATTAGGACCAGGTGAACCAAAAGAGCACTTACTTGCCCGAGCTTTGCGGGTTGGAGCGTCGAGCAGGTGCGGAAATTGGAGCAACAGGCAGAGACTCTTCTTCTTCATCACGAACGCTTTCTTCCGCTTGTGTGAGCATATGCATGATACCAAAATTTCTCTGAATTGGGCCACAGGCGATGATTTCCGTCTCGTCGACCGTCGGCGTGCCAGACACCACCACATTCCGCGGGGAGTCCTCTTGCATATGCATGGCAGAGGGGGGGGGATTAACATCAGTTTCCTGTGAAAGGCTAGCTTCAGGGGAGGGAGTAGACGAGCTAATGGGGTCAATTGGTTCCTCTGCATCCTCTATTACCATGATGGTCGTAGTGAAAGTGATGATGGGCTGGTGGAGACGACTACGGAAGGTAAACCTTGAAGTCTGAAAGGAAGAATTGGGTGCAGGCCTGGTGGGAGAGGGCGGAGGAGATGAAGGGGAGGTAGATGAGATTGGAATGACCAGAGGCGAGGCGGAGGGACCAGCTCGACCCCTGGAGGAAGAAGGACCGCCCCTACGCGACACACCATGAGTGCGCATGATGGAATCCTTGGACGACTGAATGGATAAACTCGGCAGGGAACTGAGAAACAACTGGGAGAGCTCAAGGGCCGAAGGGTCGGCCACGAGCTGAGCCGAGAGCAGAGCAGAATGATGGAGCGAATTGCACTGAGAAAGCCTGCATTTGGTTTTTGCGCGGCTCAATTTATCAAAGGTGGACGCCAAGTTCGAGCCAGGAGAAGACATTACTGCCTCTGCAGAGCAATGAAGGGGAATTAACAGAGGGTTGTCCTGTGCAGGGATCGGCGGCGAGGCACATTGAATGCCGTCCTTCGGGAGCTGCATACAGTTATGGCGATCGCCTTCCGTCCAGCTGCCGCGTCGATGGCCATGTGCTGGGCACGTTGGATGCTGAGGTGTTGGCGCGTGGTGATCACCCGGATCCGGGGGAAATTCTTGCCTGGGAGGTTTGTCTTCTTCGACCAGCTGAAGAAAATGTATGAGTTGCTCTTCTGTGCCAATGGTGAGAGTGGTGCCTGAGAAGATGTCCCTTTTGGATTCAACCCCAACATTTGCCAAAAAATCTGCGAGTTTGTTTCCTTCACGCAAGGTGTGCTGGAAGGAGACAGCCTGATACTGAATTAACCATTGATGGATGAGATCCAGTCGGTGAGCCATTCTCCAGCTTTGACTGACTTTGTGCACAGGAGTTCCCTGGGAAAGTTTTTTGCACATATTTATAATGATTTGTGAATCACCTTCAATTTTTAGCGGAAAGAGGCTATGCTTTTGAGCCTGGAGAAGGCCCTACCAGAGTCCTTCTAGTTCTCACGAATTATTTGTATCAAATCCATTAGAGCCTGAATAAATGAGATGCGGGGTGCCTTTATGATCTCTGAAAACCCCACCGAATCCTGAAGGGCCTGGGTTTCCTTTCGAAGCTCCATCGAAATTAAGCTGGAAGAGATTAGGAGGGGGGGGAGTCCAGCCTTTGTCTTTCTCTTGATGGTTGGGAATGGTACTTATGGACGAAATCTGGTGTGAAAGGGTGATTTGCCAGTTGCTCCATATTGATTGTTCAGAAGGAGTCGAGGGGAGATCCTCAGCTGTCCAGCTATGAACGGAGAGCGTGTCTTTGAGGAACTTGAGGAGGATATGCCAGTGTTGATCAATTGATTGATGCTGATCTTTGAAGATGCGACGGTTTCTTTCTTTCCAGATATTCCATAGTAAGAACCCAGGAAGAAGTTGCCAAAGAGAGTTGAGGAGCTTGCTTTGATATGGAGTATGGGGCCAATTGCGGAGAGTCGCCTTGAGGTCACCCTGGACTCTGTGATCCTTTTGACATCTGAAGGTGGCTTTGTCCCAAAGTTGCTTAGCTAGGCTGCAATGAAATAGGAGATGGATTGCAGTTTCTTCCTCTTGGCGGCAGTTGAGACAAATGGAAGGTCCAGAGAAACTTCGTTTGCGAAGATTATCCCATGTTAGAATCCTATTGTGGGATAGAAGCCATAGAAATGTAGACACTTTAGGCCAAAGATGAGAATCCCAGATTTGATTCCAAATTTTGTCCTTGATGATTTTGTCCTGGATGATGATGTTGTAGGCCTCTCTAGTAGAGAAGGTGCCTTTTTCTTCATAGCCCCATCTCAGTAGATCCGGGCCGTTGTAAATGGTGATTTGCCTTTTTTGAAGTTCGGTGTCTAGAGCTTGGATGAGGTCCTCGCTGATTGCTTCTCCCAAGATCTGGTCTGCCTTTTGCCATTGTCTGCTTTTTGGGTTGGCAGAGGGATTCCAGTGGCTGTGAACAGTGACAGAGTTGTGAAGCTGAGGGTGGGTAGGCGGGAGATTTGGAATGAGATCCCGGAGCTTTGGGAGTTGCTGCCAGGAGTCATCCCAAAATCTAGCAGTCTGTCCATCCTTTATTTCCCAGAAACAGTGCTGCTGGATTAAATGTCTGTGTTGTATAGCAGCGTTCCAAATAATAGAGCCAGCACTTAGCTCCGTCATCCTAATTCTGTCTTCCAGCGGTTTGTTATTGGCATATTTAGCTGTCCATAAGGAGGCCCATGGCGTGTTGGGGTGGGCAAGCCATCGCCACCAAAGTTTGGCGCCCATAACTATATTGCTTAAAGCTGGGTCTCTAAGACCAATGCCACCTGCATTCTTGGGAAGGCAGACCTTATCCCATTTAACCAAGGCCCATTTGCGATTTTTGCCTGAACTGCCCCAGAGGAAGTTGCGCTGGAGGTTCCTTATTGCTTTAGTCACCCATTTTGGAGCAGCTAGGAGAGTGAACAGATAAAGCAGCAAGGATTGCAGGACTGCTTTGATGAGAATGATTATGCTGGCCATATTCAGGGCTCTGTGGGTCCAAAGAGAAAGCTTGGCTTCGAATTTGTCCAGAAGGTCAGTCCATGAAGCGTGTTTAAGAGCTGAGGCTATCATGGGGGCCCCTAAGTATTTAGAGGGAAGCTTGGCAAGAGTAAAGCCTAAAATTCGGGCAATCGAGGTTTGAGTGGCCAAAGGGGTATTGAAAAAGAAGATTTGAGATTTTACTCGATTGATGAGAGCACCTGAGGCTTCTGAGAAGGTAGACAGGAGGTCTTTGAGGCGGCGAGCTTCTTGGACTGAGGGGTGGCCGAAGAGCATATTATCGTCTACAAATTGTTGGTGGGTGAAAGCAGGAGAATTATTAAAGGAGAGGCCTTTCAGATTGTGGGAGAGAGCAGCAGATTTGATGGAACGGCCAAGTCCTTCAGCAATAATAACAAAGAGGAAGGGAGAGAGCGGGTCTCCCTGCCTAATGCCTCTGGATGGGTGGAAGGTATCAGAGGGAATGCCATTGATTAGGATAGAAAAGAAGGAGGAAGAAATTAGACTGAGTAGCCATCTAGTCCAGGATGGATCAAAACCGAAGGCGTTTAAATTTTTTTGAATGTAAATCCAACTAACACTATCAAATGCCTTTGAGAGATCGATTTTGAGCAGCATACCTGGCTTTTTGGAATGCTTCAGCGAGTGGAGAATTTCATGGGTGAGGATTATGCCATCAGTGATTTGACGGCCTTCAACGTATCCGGATTGCTCAGGAGAAATGAGGAGAGGGAGAAGAGGTTTCAAACGATTTGCAATGACCTTTGAGACAATTTTGTAAGTGATATTACAGAGAGCAATAGGGCGATACTTTTCCGGTTTGTTGGCTTCCTCTGATTTGGGGATGAGAGCCAGAAAAGTGGCATTCAACCCTGGGTACATCCATCGTAGAGCTCTAGATTCCTCGACCAGCTGCCAGACTTCAATTTGAATTAAATCCCAGAAGTGATGGAAGAAATGCGAGGTGAACCCATCAGGGCCAGGGGCTTTCCCGACTTTTAGATTTCTGACTGCCATGTCTACTTCATGAAGCTGGATCGGTTGGAGAAGAAGGTTGTTATGCTCTGGAGAGATAAGTTGAGGGATGTGGGGGAGAATTTTCTCAATGGCTGGGAGTCGGTTGATATCTGGTTCCTGATGAACTTCCTTAAAGAAGTGAAGAAGATTTTCTTCAATCCCTTCGTGCGATTCCACTCGCTCTCCTTGCTCATTTTGGATGTGGGAGATGAGATTGTGCATTCTGCGCTGAACAGTGGTGTTGTGGAAGAACCTAGTGTTCCGTTCCCCCTCCTTCAACCATTTTATACGAGACTTCTACTTCCAGAGAATTTCCTCTTGGAGGGCTCTGTTCTAAATTTGTTCTTCAATCTTCTGTTCCTGTTGTGTGAGTTCAGTGGTGCGTCCTTCAGCCATGATTTTACTTTGAATTTGCTTCATGTTCTGGTTGAGCGCTTCTTGAGCTTCAAAGATGTTACCAAAAGTGTTCAGATTCCAATGTTTGATGTCTTTTTTAAGGAGTTGAAGTTTCTTTTGGAATCGAGCCATTTTGGATGAGCCTGAAGGTTGATAGTTAAGCCAGGACTTTCTGACAAAATCCTTGAAATTAGGATGAGTTAGCCAAAAAGATTCAAAGCGAAAGGGACGCTTGGTAGTATTACCTGGTCTCTGCCATTGAAGTTCAATAGGCCAGTGGTCCGATCCTGAAATAGGCAGAATTGAGGATATTAGATCACCGCCTAGATGGGGGGCGTTATCTGATATGAGGAAGCGGTCGAGCCTGGAGGCTATTTGATGAGCTCCCTCCCTTTTGTTGGTCCAAGTGAAGAGGCCATTGTTTGAAGGGAGATCGATTAGCCAGTTCGATCTCACAAAGTCCTTTAGAAGGTGGCCATCCCTGATACCAGTATCCCTCCCTCCTTGCTTTTCTTCAGTTCTTGTTATCATATTGAAGTCCCCTCCGACAATCCATAGAGGGTGTTGCCTATTTGTGTTGAGAGCTGAAAGATGGTCCAAAACTTCTGCTTTTTGATGAGAGTCTTGAGGAAAGTACACATTGGTTATGTGTCCATGAATATTGGTACCGAGTAAGTGAAAAGTAGCTTGAATGAAGTGCTTGTTGGCATGAATATTGCTGAGCTGAATGATTCTGGAATCCCAGAGGATTGCTAGGCCTCCTGAGGCACCTCTCGCATCAACGGCAGAGATTTGTCCTCCTGGCCAAACTTTTATTGCAATTTTTTCCAAAAATTTCATGTTGCATTTGGTTTCTTGAACGAAGAGAAGATTGGGTTTCTCCTGCATGAGCATGTTTTTGAGGAGTCTGCCTTTCCTGGGGCTATTGAGCCCTCTTATGTTCCATGAGATGAGCTTCATTGAGATGGGGGGGGGTGGATGTTGTAGAACTTGGTCAGCTTCGGATATCGACCTGATTCTACCAGCACTTCTCCAATCTTGATGGTTTTTTCCAAGGTAGTTTTCCGACCTCGCTTTTTGCTATCTTTTATGATGAATTTGCCGTCCCATTTGCTTCCTATCTGCACTCCAAGGGAGTGTTTCTTGTGCGCCTTTTGTAGGACCTCTTCCAGCTTATCTAGTTGTCTTTCCGGAATCCTGTCGAAGTTCCCTGTTTTGCAGGCTAGCTCTAGGGTGAGAAGATCTAGATCCCCTATGTCCACGGTTTCAGAGTCATCGTCCATGAGCTCTACTTCTGGAGGGGCAATTTCTGCTTTGTCTGTGTTCTTTTGACTTGATTCAAGGATTTCTGTTTCCATTGCTTGAAGGCTGACTTGATTCAGGGATTTCTGTTTCCATTGCTTAAAGGCCATCTGCCTGAGGGTCTGAAAGGGGAGTGTTGTTTTTATCAACCCTGAGATCTTGTTCCTGAGGCTTGGGTCCTTCCGGGAGCTCCCGTACAAGGGTTTTTATCTTTTGCATATCCAGATTCAGTTCTTGTTCTTCCAAGTTGGCAAGGGCACCAAAGCTATTGGTGCTGGGCTCTTTGGGTTTGCTGGTGGAGTCCGTTTTTGCAGTGGTTGAGGGTTTTTTGTTTCCTCGCCGGCGATTGACTACTTTGGTGAATCCATCTGCTTCTTTTTTGTCTGTCTGAGCATTTTCAACTGTGATTTTGTTGAGCGGGCAATCTCTGAACAAATGCCCTAGTTTGTGGCATTTCCTGCATCTAAATGGAACATGTTCATAATCAATCATTTGAATCCATTCATAGTCTTCGTGACGAAGTCTTACCTTATCTGGCAGAGGCTGTTTGAGGTCCATGTAAACACAGATGCGCGCATAGGATGTGAATCTGCAGTATTTGGTGTACTCCGTTGCCTTGATGAACTCCCCAAGCTTGTTCCCTATTTCCTTCAGGGATGATTCTTCCCAATACTCCCATGGAAGTGAGTAGAGCCTGATCCAGACAGGCGCACAGCTTAGGTCCTCATTGTCCAGGTTAAATCTTTCTACCCAACCTCTTAAATATAGCCCTGCTGCGTTAAAAAAATAAGGGCCGCCATCGATGACCTTTGTACGATCTTCCAAGCAGTTAAAGACTACTGTAAAGAAGCCTTTTGGACCAATATGCAGGGAGATTTGGCCTTTGGGTGCCCATTTAGTGTTGATCCAGGTACTGAGTGCTCTTTCCGTAGGCCAGATTCCAATAAACTTCCCAATGAGAGCATGGTCTCTCATATACTAGATTCGGTTATTTATTCTGTGACTGGGAAACTCCACAGTGGGCATTGTAGCTGCTACCGGTTTACAGGTGGCTGATCTGACTGCAGATCCTTCTTCAGGATTAGAGGACGTCCTTTCCTCTAATCTATCATTTAGATTTGTCTCAGAGTCCGTCGCAGAACCTTTCTGCCGGGAGTCGGCGGAATTTGGGGGAGGGTCGGAGTCCCTCCCCGTCACAGGCGCCATTGAGAGGGTTGACGGGGCCGCAGGAATGACCATAGCTGACTAATACTGGCAGAGGGCAGGGTTTGCAAGTCTGCCGTTACAGAGCAAGCCATGCCCTGAGGGAGGGCAGTCAAAACCCTAGACGGCAATCTCCATTTTCGTCCAGAGCGCACTCATCCGCCTTTTTTCTTCTTGTAATTGACATTTACATTTACTTTAGAATTTAATTTTACAATGCAGATTTAAATATAAAAGTAGTGTAATTTTATATTAGATAAAATTAAACATTTTTTATATTTCTTAAATTAAACAAATACATCATATTACAACACTAATATACTATAATATAGAGTTTAATAACATATTAAATATGTAAATTTTAATATTATTTTAAAAATTAATTAAACTAATAATATTAATAAAAAATTAACATTAATAATATTAACATTGCAATGGCTGAAATGAAAACTACTCCGAAGTAGAGAGAAACCACTTATTTAACTAAATAGATATCATCTTATTTAACTAAATAGATATATAAAGTAATACAAAAAAACAGAGATTTTCAAAAAATCAATCAAAAACAAAAATAATATGAAATAATACACAAATGGCAAAAAACTTTCAAAAAATCAAACTGTATAATTTCTATATGACCAAATTATTTTAAGAATTTTAAAATATAAAATTGATATAATTGAAGTGTAAAATTGCATGTTTTAAATATAAATGCTATAAAGTAAATGTGTGTAAAAAAAAATGTATTGTGATATGTATGAGTTTAAGGAAAAATAATCAACCCACAAAAAACTCTACACTACTCTAAGAAGAATGGGGCCCCATCCTCCTAGAGCATTTGGAAGGAGTTTTAACTCCTTCCATTGAAAAAATCACTTTATTAATAAGTGTATGTACATAATTTTCTCACAATATTGAAAAAAGAAAATAATTACATCAATATTTCCATTTCCATTGATCAGAACCATAATGAGAACACAACCATTCCTACAGTACATTCTGCTGACAGTACAGCTGTCACCCTAGTCATCAATTGTCTTCTTAGTTGGTTTCGCTCCGCTCAGCTCGGACCCCACCGAAGAATCGAGTTCGAAACCAGCAGACCCCAAACGCCACTCGTGAGAAAATTCATGGCTGTACGGAATTAGTGGTTCTGCATTTTCATCTTGGCTCGACCGTGAGTAAAGACTGCAGATAGAAGTTAGAAATGGGCGTCTCCTTCGCGCAGCATTGCACCACAATCCAGAGCTCAACTCAACTTCGTGTACACTGCAAACAGAAAGATTCATCAACCCTAAACCTCCATGTGAGGAAAAAAAAAAAGACTAAACCACTACAAAAGATAAAATGATTCATCCACCCTTAGACATCGAATCTTCGCCAACCCTTGCTAAGATTCATTAACACTGAACGTCAAATGCTTCACAACCCTTGCCATATGAAATGAAATACAGAGATGATAGATACAAAAATTCATCAACCCTAGACGTCCAATCTTTCCCACCCTTCTTATTAACATAATATAAAATTAAATTAAAAAACGGGAAATACCTGGATGCAGAGCATCATCCGAAAAGAAGGGCCGGACATGCACGTCCATATGTCTCTCGGCTTTGGAAAACTCGAAAAATAAACATAACCAAAAAAAAAACAAAATGCAACAACAATCCAGAAATACCATCCGATCCCAAGATAGGAGAAACATTGAGAATGGTTGAAATTCAGAAACAAAAAATAACATAAAAATAATTCTCAGCAACACTGAATTTAGTAGAAACACACCACATCGTTTACTGAGAGGCGAAAAATGAAATAAGGCATTGGTTATACAAAAGAATAGAAACCGAGACCTGTTGAAAATCAAATTCAATACAGAAGGGGAGAAAATCGTGGATGAGCAAACGGCCATCTGAATTCAATTCAGATATGTAAAATGCTTGCGCTCATCAATTATTTTCCAATCAAAAAGTTTAAATAGATGACTAAGGGAGGGAAAAAAAAGCATCATCCAACGGTTAAATACAAAATGCGAAGCTCCAACCACAAGCAGAGAGAACAAGCGTTCTGATGGATGAGATCATCTGTTTTTTGTGTTTTCCAGGGAAAGCGTTCTTTTAAATTGATTCTGCCTTTTTTGTTTCCAAGGAAAAGAGTTCATTTAAATTGATCTTTAAAAGCGTTTTTTATTTTGTTTCCAACTATGAGGAGTCTTTCAAAAAGCCAGTGACAAATTCGCAGGGGATAAATTGGTGAAGCTAGAGCCAGAGACAAGGGTGCACAGGCCGATTGAAACAATGAAGGAAACATTAAATCTAATAGAAATTACTGAGGAGGAAGCATAGCCTTAAATTAACCAGGTTTAGACTAATCATACAGGGCCATCTCTACATACCTGGAATTAGACTAATCATACAGGGCCATCTCTACATACCTGGAATTGGGATTCGATTTCATTTCTTCAGCGAGCCTGTAGGCTTTGAACAGCAACAACGTGAACCACCTCTTTCCTTCAACCACGTCGACAACCTCTTTCCTGCTTTCATCCATTAGCCCGTAAAGATTGTTAAATAATATACAATGCACAAAAGAAACGCAGAATAAAGAAACACAGACACAACCTCTTTCCTGCTTTCATCCATTAGCCCGTAAAGATTGTTAAATAATATACAATGATCAAGCCATTTGTCCACACACTCTCTGTGAAAGATATGACTGCAATTCGTTAGCCTTCGTATCTCCTCATGTCTCTCCATGTTATTTAAGCAAACAGCACACATAAAATCTTCATCGCCGGACGCTTCTGCTAAAACGCCGAACCGAACAACCGGTAACCGCTCACGAATCCGCTGCGCAGATACGGAAGAGGTCACGGACTTCAACCCTTGGTTCGTTTCATCTGGCCGGGAGGTCCCGTGTTCGAGAAACTCACTGAACCCCAGGAACCGAAGGAAGCAATAAACCGCACTTGTAATACATATCAAAACATAGACAACGTTAAGGAGCAGCTTCGGAATAATGATCTGTGAACACCCAACTGGAAATCCCATGGCGGAAATAAAGGCCCTTCTGAACATAGGCACTCCGGATCAATGAAACCAGTATATATGTATTTCGGGTTTCTCTCAACGGATATATTGGCCTCCTTTTTTGAATAACGGTTTCAGAGCCAAATCTGTCTCTTCCACAAATGGGAGAGGTGGTCTATCTTTTAATTATTCTTTTAAGTAATATTACATTCGAACTCAGAGGTGGTCTATCTTTTAATTATTCTTTTAAGTAATATTTCAGAGGTGGTCTATCTTTTAATTATTCTTTTAAGTAATATTTCAGAGGTGGTCTATCTTTTAATTATTCTTTTAAGTAATATTACATTCGAACTCTATTAAGTATCTCTTTTAATTATTCTTTTAAGTAATATTACATTCGAACTCAAATTATGAGCCCTTTCCCATAATTACACAAACGTTACGATATCAAATCTAATACTTTGTCTTCGTGAGAATATCATTATGAATCGTAATATAACAATACGAGAGATTGGATTTGGTTTTGAATAAACTAAATGTCTGACCATGGTTTTCAGTTTTGCTTATGCCATGAAATGAATTAAAGATTTTTTTCAGCACGAAAAAACTGAATATCTGTATTATAATGCATGATGATTACATACAGCGGCTCCATTCAAATAACTATGCAACAGTCTGTCACACAGAATCTGACAATGAAGTTACAGAATAATAAACACTCGGAGAGTTTGTGTAGAACTCAATTGAAATTTAAAGTAAAGGGTAGCCAGCATACTCTCACAGCAACAGAATGTGTGAACAAAATGCGTTGGCCGACATGAACGTATGTGTATACATTGATGACGCTTCAGCGACTTTAGGATAGAAATTGAAGCGTAGTTTCTCGTCAAAAACACATGATCCGTACTGTTTACCCACGTTCTCACCCAAACTGTACATAATGAGTTTTAGCATTCCATTTGATAGCTCACTCATCCCAGACATGTATTCAGGTATGGTCTCTCTGCAACACGTCATAAAAAAAAATCAACATTGGAAAAAATTATTTTTATTTATATAAAAAATTTGATATATAAATTTTTTTTAATAAAATTAAAATATTAGATATCAGATTTAACTACAAATAATTCATTAACTATGATCATTTTCCTAAAAAGTAATTTTAACTCCCTAATTTCTCATCATTAATCATTAAACATAAACTATAAATAATTCATTAACTATTAACTATGATCATTTCCATAACCAGTAATTTTAACTCACTAATTTCTCATCATTAAACATAAACTATATCACTTCTAGTTTCATATTTCTATTGCATTATTTTGAAACAAAAAAAGAAATACCGAGATTTATCGTTTCGTTGGTGGCACAACTTGGAATAGATCTCTTCAACTATACGGGGACTGTGGAAAGTCATGCTTTCAGGCATTGAATCGTCTTTCCCGAGAGGACCTATTTTTGATGGGCAGTAATTAGTAGAATAGGAGGGGAAAATGTCCCGAGAGGACCTATTTTTTTCCGAGCATTAACTTTCTCTTTGCGTTGTGGGGTGCACAATGGTTCAACTTTCACTTAATTTTCTTGCTCACCCAGACCTTCTTTCACATTTCCAGAGGTTCAACTTTCACATTTCCAGAGGTCGATAACATGAACGACACGTGTGCATCCTGCCATAAACAAAAGCTGATCATGGAATTGACGCTCCACTTAAGTTTCTTGAATGTAATGCAACTTTGACACGTATACTTCAAAATAATTTAAATATTTCGTGAGTCAAATAGGTTTTTCCTGGAATGGTATAGCAATGTTTTTGTGTGCAAGAACCCACCAATGGTTATGTTATTTCTGATTTTTTTTCTGGTTATGGTACGGTTAGGCAATTATTACAACTTTTAAATGCAAGTCCCAGGGATGCACGTATGCTCTATTTGTCCGACAGAGTTAGTCTCGCAGGGAGGAAATTCGTATGTCTCTCGTAATGTCTGATGTGGGGTCCAAAAGGAATTTGCATAGTTTCTGCGCACATATTGACCGTCACCGACACAAGGAATCTTCCCCACAAACTAAACACCTCAGAAATTTGTTCGGTATAATATAACATGTGCATAGTGATCATCATTTGACATTATACCCAGCCGAAGGGATGCATATAACAAATATAAAAATTGGAGTTGTTACAAGTTTCTCTAGTGTGCATATTATATTAAATACATATGAATGTATTTAAAATAATTGTATTTTATCTTAGGAGATAAATTAGAAATTTCAATATGCACCTCTTTCTTCAACTAATTTTGGCTAAAACAAAATAAAATATATTTCACAAAACTTGCATAAAACAATCATGTTTTTCTTTCTTTTAATTTCGATTCATGATTTCGGTTTTTCAGTTTCTATTAATCAGTGCGTTTTATGATATTTGATTTAACCATTACTTTTCTAAATTTAGAATAAGTTTCACATGCCCTAGGTAGAATCTAATGATGGAGTAACCGACGTCAAAATTAGAAATGGAATTGTCGCACTCACACCTGTTAGCTATTGTAACATTTATTTAACGGATATATCGACCTCTTTTCTTGAATAACCGTTCCAAGATAAATCTCCTATTTCTTCCACAGGTGAGTGAACAATTTAAAAATTAGTGTTACTATCTTTTAGCTATGTTGTGTTCATTATTGTTAACTATTACTTGTTTTTAATAATAAAAGCATTAACATACGGAGTTCAAATTGATCCCATAACATAACATACGGAGTTCAAATTGTTTATGAAAGGCTGATAAGGTGGATGATAGGGTAAGCATGATTATGCATTGGTACAAATCAAATTTGTTTCTTGTTTATTATAGAACTCTCAACTAAATGAGCATCAATGAAACAAGTAATTGTTACATGATTAGTAATTTAATGTAAGGGGAATTTATTTTCAAATCTAATAGATATGATACCAAATAATAATTCTATTGTAATAAATCTATTACTCATCCAATGTAAAGTTATGGTATATATGAGGAGTTAAAATACATTATTCAATGGTATCTTGGAAAATGGATATTGTATGAGTCATTTAAATGGGATGCTTTTCTTAGGACTATAAAATATTATATATATATATATAATATATATATATTAATTATATTTATATATATATATATATTCTATGTAATTTTCTTTCATATGGATACGAATTTATGATCATTTTGAATATTCATTTAATGAGGATAACAAGGATGTGGAGGAACCCTTGAAACCTAAGGCTTTAATGAATATACGATAGGATGTAATAATATTTTGAACTCTTGATCCTAAATATTAATATGTAGGTGTATCCATGGAAGAAACCCCTCAATCTATGAAGAAAGTCAAGCGCATAACAATCAAGGGAATATCATTTAGGTGTGTGAAAATAAATCCACCATTTGCATAATATGGGTATTAATGGAAGCCATCTAGAAAGCTTTACTTGAAATCCATGAAAAACATATTAAATATATTTATAGTGTAGAGGAGTCAATACACAAGGAAGATTTAAAAACTTTAATGATATAGAAGTAGATCGTGAAGAGGAAAAATATGACAAAGGGTATGCCATTTATTCTTGTGGTGTTGTTATGTGATTTGATATTGTATATAATATAAAATATTGTATTCATAGGCATATTGAGAAATTATAATATTAGTTATTAACTACTTTCAAAAATGAATGATGGTTCTCAATGTTATAGGATGATTTATTATGGCTAGAAAGTTATTTACTTATTATAAAATAAAAAAGAAATTTTGTCCTTCTACCTTGAGGAGGTGTAGATCCAAAATGAGTAAAGTGACGTGACTATATAACTAATAATAATAGATTTTCATCCCTAGTAATTGATATTGTTTTCTTAGTTAAATATGTTAATTTAAAAGTTGGGCACATTCTCTCTTATTGTCAACATTTAATTCTAGTTTTAAGATTTGTATAACAATGGGAATAGGTTGACCATATTGAGTTATGCATAAAATATTTTTTTCATAATGTTAGATCTTAATATTTTGGATTGTATTTAGATTTATCAATAAATAAAATATATGATTTTTTATCCTATTTCTGTTCACAAACAATATTAATATTAATGTTGTCTTGTCCATGTGGAGAAACTATCAACCCAACCAAGAAGGTCCATAATTGATTACATTTGCATTTTGAATTCCCTTAATATAGTATTCATTATACAAATTAGGTTAGCTATCTAATTATTATAAAAATAAGTTTCATTCAATTGCCAAATCAAAAGTAATCCTAGCTTTTAAAATAGTTATGTTTCTTCCATTGTTAGTTTATGCATAAACACGTAATAGAGCAAGAATATCTTGATATTGTGGCTCGAATTCTTGGTAAAACCAATAACTGATGGTTTTAGCATATGCATGATTTGAGTTTGAGTAAAAAATTGAAGCCTACTTGCATGAATTGAAATTACAAGACTCTCCCCATCATTGCAAGAAGCCAAAGATTATGGTTCTCTCAAAAATCCCACAAGGGAATTTTGTCCCCAAGCCAAAGCTATTATTAGAACCTGATATGGTACACCCATTAATGAGTATCATTTCAAATTCTTCTCAT
>APFE030776921.1:58583-69496 GCA_000404065.3 Pinus taeda
ATGACCTTGTCCATCTATAGTTGTCGTGCGGAGGGGCCCTGTCTGGAGGTCATGGCCACCGTCTTCTTCTTTCGTTGAGGGCGTATCATCAGGAAAACAAATTTCCCAGTTTTGGAAGTGAGCTTACTACATTGTTTTGTAGTAACCAAAGAGATGGTGATAGGCGGTGCGACCTCCGGTATCATGTACAACTTATTTCCCAAAGTAACAATAATAGCACGAGGCCTTGACTCATATACAACATGTCGCTTCCACAAGTATGGTTGGCTTAATAATACAACACAAACATCAAGGGTAGAATCGTCACACAATACCTCATCCGTGAAGGGCTTGATGTTGTATGGAAGGCGTCACTTCTGGCTCATGCAAAGATCCCGTCTTTGGTGAAGCCACCCGATGGTGTATAGTTGTGGATGTGTTGTGATCGGTAAGCCTAGCCGCTTCACGACCTCTGCTGAAATGAGGTTCTTTTGGCTCCCGTTGTCAACAATGAACTGTAACGGGGAGCCGTTTACCCACATCTAGGAGTGGAAGAGGCGCTCCTCCTCCTCTTGATCTTCGGGTTCCTCCTTTTGGATCTTCATAGTGGCAACAGTGGTGTTAGGCTCCGCATCAATAATCTACTTCCCTTTGTCATGCCCCTTATCGGGTTCTGACTCAGAGTCTGAACATGCATCCGATTCTGAAGACTTTAGCTCGGCCACCAGTCACTGCTTGGCCTGACACTCACTTGTGTTGTGAATGGAGCTCTTATGAAACTCACACCAGTTTCACGTGTCCTTCGTCGGCTTCGCGGTGTTGTTCTTTGCTTGCAGCTTTGGCTGGTTGTCCTAGGCCACCTCACCTTGGCTTTGTCCTTTGTTTAGTGGTTTGGGGGCGCCTTTCCCTTACTTCGAATTTGCAGATCCAAAGTCTTGCTTCTTCTGTTTAAACTTATGCTCGATCTTGACATCATATCAATACGCCATGCTGAGCGAGGAGATGTCCAGGAACTCCATTTCGTCTTAGGTGTACCTGTGTAGGCAGTTGTGGTATTTGAGTACCAAATGCAACTAAGAATCCTTGATACCCAGCTTTGTGAGAAGGGTATGAAAAATATTGTTAAACTTTGGCATGTCTTGGTCCCTTCCCTGCCACAGCGTGGTCCACTTTATGTATCTATCTTCATAGCTTCTGACAGTGTAGTATTGCTCCTTGATGGCATTCCAGAATGAATTCCAAGTGGGTGCAATTGAAAACAATGAGGTCATAATTTCATCCTTCTAATCGCAGTAGGTTTCCCACCAGTCCTTGACATGGGGGGCGGCTTTGAGAAGAGCAAAAGTAATCTTTTCCCAACCGAAAAAATCATGAACAGAAGAATACCCTTCTGGCAGATTTAACCATTTATCTACAGCATCTGCATCTATCTGACTCTCAAATATGGGAATGTCAAAGTTAACTCGTACCTTAAAGGGTGTGGCGCTTCTAGAGTAGCTGTTGGAAGTAGATGTGTCACCCCTGGGTAGCCTCTTAAACGATCTGGGAAAAGTTGTCCATAATCGCGTTCCTTTGTCGCTCAAGGGATTCTTTGAGCAAGACTTTGATAGGATCTCCTGCCCCCTCATCTTTCTTTTCATTCGCCATGGGAGGTCATCGGGATTTGCGAGGCTGGTCTTGCAATGGTTCGACCAATTCAAGCCCTAACTCCTTATATCTTGACCTCGTTGGGGACATGCAAAGTGCTGAAAATATCAACAAGAAATGCTAAAAATAGCATTTCAGGATATACTCCAATTCTATTGGAAATAACAAAAAATAGAAATGCTAAAAATAGCATTGCTATAAATAGAATTTCGGGATATATTCCAATTTTGATTTGTCCTTGAATCAAAATTGAGAATTAAAAGTCGAATTTAGTCTCACTAGCTGTTTGAAAAATAATTAATTAATTCATCTTGAGTTAATTAATTGGAGAAATTCAAACATGAAGTCTTTGTGAAGACATGCAATAGTTATCCCTTTGATTGAGGAAGTTATCCCTTAATTAAGGAGATAAGAATGAGTTGTATTTGAGTTGTAATTAGTTAGCTCAGTTAACTGGGTTAAGTCTAGTTAAATTAGTTCCAAACAATTGGAGGAACTAATTGTGAGCAGTCAATTAATGCATGCATGCATGCAACTAGTGTACTCCAGATAACTAAATATTCTCTCATAAATAACCAATGCATGTCAGTTCAGAGAAAGACCCAGTTGAGATTAAAGACAATGAAATTGTACTATTAGTTGGAGGATTTTTCCTATAAAGGAAACTCATCCATGAAAAAGGAATTATCCCCTTCAGGATTGCGTAATTATTTTAGAGGTCAGTGTTGTGTGTGAGGTGAGAATCACACAGGTTGCAGCTGGAGGACCCATGAGAAATTGTGCAAGGAAATAGGAGGCTTGGAGGACTGAAGGAAGGCATATGTGTTGTCTATTATGTCTATGAGTAGTAGTGAGGGATTGTACTGAGAGTTGGATAGCTTGCGAGCTAAAGCTTTGTGTAATCTTGAGATATTTCCACTTGTATGATAATACAAATAGGGGGGTTTTTAGCTGAGGCTTTCCCCAAAGTATTCTTCTGTGTTTCATGTGTGATTGGTTTCTTCTTCATTTGTTATATGTGTTATATTTGATCTTGCTCAAAATTGATTAAGATTCCTGCAAGTTTGTTTGTAGAAGTAGATCAAGTATTTTGCTTTAGTTACATTGCATTATTAGGTGATTTACGGTGAGAATTTCTACACAAAGAAAAACAGAGAAAGAGAAGACCGCTTTGATACCACTGATCCATATTTAAATAGGAACGCAACAAATTATAGAGATAACAATAAATACAGAGATACAACATAAATAATACTTCATTTCATTAATGTAAAATACTGAAATATGCTTACAAACATAAATGGAAATAAACTAGTTTGGGCAATGGTAGCTTATCTTTGATGAGATATGTGGCGGCTACATGCCTCTGAAATGTCTTGCAATGAGGCCCGAAGGCCTATTTATTGTTGATAAAAAATAGAAAACCTAAACATCCAAAACCCTAACCCTAGGAGATGAGGCGCCAAACTATGGGCCCCATTTTGGGTAAATTGGTACATCAACATCCCGGAGTCGTAACTTTGGCATATAATCTTTGTTTGACGTGCACAATACCTCGTTAGAAAGATCTATCTGAGGAATACAACTTTGATGTGAGAAAAATTAGGCCATGGACCCATTTTTCTCCCAGTTTTCCCAAAAAACGTTGTTTAGGGCCTCAAAACGGCTCTGGAAGATCACGACTCGAAAAACTGCCATAAATAGTAAATTGTGCTACAAATAAGGAAACTGAAAAACTGAAAGAAACAATGGTGGGAGTCCAAGTGGAATTGGTGGGTGGCCACCAATATCCAACTAGATCATTCCTCCCTCCTTAGGAAGCAATGGCCCCCATTGCGTTGAGCTCCTCCATGAGATGAGGAAACTTCTGCTAAACTTGGTCCCCGGTGAGCCACTTGCACTGGTGAAGGAGTTGGCCTACTTTGACAAATCGATATAGTTGGATCTTCTATTGGTGAGTGTGCTTGATCTATGTGTCCATGATCCAATCAGTCGCAGCTTGTTCCATGCAATCTGGATTTAACTCTGTTGGTGTGAGATGTTCTGCAATGTCGGATGTGTCTAGTAATGGTGGAAAGTATGGCCGAAGGTGGTCCACATTGAACACTAGGTGCAGGCCAAGGAATGGGGGAATGCTGAGCTCAAATGCATTGTCTCCCATAGCCTTGGTAATGGTGTAAGGACCATATTGGAGAGGTTTGAGTTTTCGATAGGCTTCAGTAAGGAGTTCCTTTTTGCAAATGCAACCAAACTTTGTCGCCCACTCGAAACTTATGTGGCACTCGATGTTGATGATGTCACTGCTTATACTTGGCATTTGATTTCTCCAGAATGTCATGGGCCTGCTGGCAGATATGTTCGATGTTCTTAATGAAGTTGTTTTCCTTATCTATTTCGGACTCAACATGAGCCGAATCTGCCTGAGTAGCTGTAAATGGCATGCCCACATCAATGGGACATAGTGGTTGGAATCCCAAGCCCACCTGAAAAGGGTTGTGGCCAGTTGAGCTGTGGAGAGCCCGTTTATAGCTGTGTTAAGCATAGGCAAGGCTCTCATGCCATGTGCATGGATGCTTTGAGTTGTACATGTGCAGAATGTGTACGATCATCTTGTTGACAACCTCTCTCTGGCCATCAGTTTGGGGATGGAAGGTTGTGGACTTAGTGAGTTTGTTGTCCAGCATCGACCAGAGACTGGATCAAAATGTACTAAAGTACCTGATGTTCTGATTTGAGATGATAGACTGTGGGATCCCAAATTGTACCCACACTTTTTCAAAGAAGAGTTTAGCAGTGGCTTCTGCTATGATATTCTTCTTACAGGCCACCATAATGGCTATCTTTGAGAACCTGTCGACGACCAAAAAAACAAATTCATTTCCATGCTTAGTAGAAGGAAGGCTTGACATGTAAGCCATGGAGATGGATTCCCAAGGTCGACTAGAGGTAGGCAGCAGAGTATAGAGGCCTTGCTTCTTGATGGTCAGTTTGGAAATGATGCAGGCAATCCAAGATTTGATGTACTTCCCGACATCCTGTTGAAGATTCGGCCAATATAAATACTTCTGCAGTACTACCACCATTTTCTCAACCCTGAAATGCCCAGCAACCTGACTATAGTGTGCTTCCCAAATCATCTTGGCACGCCTGCTTGAAGGAACACAAAGGTGACCTAGGTGGCATAACAGGGTGTCCTGGAGGTGAAAATCTGGAACATGATGACCCTCCAAGAGTGTCTAAATTTTGGGTCGCTTTTGTAGAGAAGTGGCCAATCATAAGTCTCATGCCCACAAGAGTTGAGCACGGTGGTTAATGCCATGATTGGTGGTAGAATGAGGCAATCTGAAACATTATTGGTGTTTCCCTTCTTATACTTGATATTTAAATAGAATTGTTGCATGTATGTGGACCACTTATGATGGCGATCATTCTGCAACTTCCCTTCCATCTGTATGAACTGCAGGGGCCTGTGGTCTGTGTAGATGACCATTTCCTTCCCCAAAATGTAATGCTTCCATTGTCGGTAGGCCTGCACAATGGAATACATCTCTTTGTCATAAGTGGGATACTTTCGGACTGTGTCTCACTATGATATGCCACTCGATGCCCGTGTTGAGTAAGGAATGCCCCAATAGCATAGTCAGAGGCATCTGTCTCAATCTCAAATGGTTGTTGCAAGTCTGGTAATGCGAGCTCTCATGCAGAGCAGAGGCGATCTTTCAACTCTGTGAATGCTTTATGTTGAGATTTAGACCAAAATAATTTTGCTTTCGCTCCTCCCTTGGTGACTTGACTCAAGGGCCAAGTGATATGAGAAAATCCCAACACAAACCTACGGTAGAAGTTAGCAAGACCCAGAAATCTGCGGAGCTCTGTCAGAGTGGTTGGAGATGGCCAATCCCAAATGAATTGGATCTTGGCTGGATCCACATGGACCCCCTGTTCATAAATAATGTATCCCAAATACTGAACTTGGGTCATGCCTAAAGTGCATTTCTCCAAATTGGAACATAACTTGTGCTGCCGCAGTGTTTGGAGAACCTGTCGGATGTGGTGCAGGTGCTCTTCCCAACTCTGGCTGAAGATCAGGATGTCATCCAAGTATACCACTACAAATGAGTTGATGAATGGCCACAATATTTCATCCATTAGCATCATGAAGGTTTCAGGAGGATTCGTTAACCCGAAAGGCATAACCAACCATTCGAAAAGGCCCTCCTTGGCTTTGAAGGCAGTCTTCCACACATTGGAGGGTTCGATTCTTACCCGGTGATATCCTGACATCAAATCGATCTTGCTGAAATATTTTCCCCCCTTCAGTTGGTCCAGAAGGTCATCAACCCATGGGATTGGGTACCTATTATGGACAGTGATCTTGTTCAGCGCCCGATAGTCAATATAGAGTCTCCAAGTCCCATCCTTCTTCTGTACCAACATGATTGGGCTCCCATAGGGAGATGAACTCAGTTGGATGTGACCTTTCTGGAGCAACTCCTAAATTTTCCTCTTGATTTCATCTTTCTCTAGAACGGAGCGCCGATAGATTGGTCCATTGGGTAGCGGCGCACCTAGGGTCAGATTGATGGAGTGCTTGACCTGACAATGTAGAGGAACCCCTGTAGGGGAGGTGAAGATGTCCTCGTACTCCTCCACAACCTTGTCCATCTGTATTTTTCATGTGGAGGGGTCCTGTCTAGAGGTCGTGGCTACCGTCTTCTTCTTTCCTTGAGGGTGTATCATCGGGAAAACAAATTTCTAGGTTTTGGAAGTGAGCTTACTGCATTGTTTTTCAGTAACCAAAGAGATGGTGGTAGGTGGTGCTACCTTCGTTATCGTGTACAAATTATTTTCCAAAGTAACAATAACAACACAAGGCCTTGACTCATATACAACATGCTGCTTCCACAATTATGTTTGGCCTAATAATACATCACAAACATCAAGGGGAGCAACGTCACACAATACCTAATCCATGAAGGGCTTGATGTTGTATGGAAAGTGACACTGTTGGGTCACGTGAAGATCCCTTCCTTGGTGAAGCCACCCGATGGTGTATGGTTGTGGATGTGTTGTGGTCGGTAAGCCTAGCCACTTCACGACTCTACCGAAATGAGGTTCTTTTGGCTCCCGCTGTTGACAATGAACTATAGCAGGGAGCCCTTTACCCACATCTGGGAGTGGAAGAGGCGCTCCTCCTCCTCTGCATCTTCGGGTTCCTCCTTCTGGATCTTCGTGGTGGCAACAGTGGCGTTGGGCTCCACATCGATAATATTCTTCCCTTTGCCATTCCACTTATCAGGTTCTAACTCAGAGTCTGAACATGCATTTGATGTTGAAGAGTTTAGCTTGGCCACTAGTGACTGCTTGGCTCGACACTCACTTGTGTTGTGAGTGGAGCTCTTATGGAACTCACACCACTTTACTGTGTCCTTCTTCAGCTTCGCGGTGTTGTTCTTTGCTTGCGGCTTTGGCAGGTTTTCCTGGGCCACCCCGCCTTGGCTTTGTCTTTTGTTCAGCGGTTTGGGGGTGCCTTTCCCTTGTTTCGGATTTGTAGATCCAAAGTCTCACTTCTTCTGTTTAAACTTATGCTCGATCTTGATAGCGTATCGGTACATCATGCCAAGCGAGGAGACGTCTAGGAACTCCATCTCATCCTGGATGTACCTATGTAGGTAGCCACGCTATTTGAGTACCAAATGCAGCTCATAATCCTTGATACCTAAATTTGTGTGAAGGGTACAAAAAATATTGGTATACTTCGGCATGTCTTGGCCCCTTCCTTGCCAAAGCGTGGTCCACTTTATGTATTTATCCTCATAGCTTATGACAGGTTAGTACTGCTCCTTGATGGCATTTTGGAGTATATTCCAAGTGGGTGCGACTGAAAATAGTGAGGTCGTACTTTCATTCTTCTGCTCGTGGTAGGTTTTCCACCAGTCCTTGACATGGGGGGCAACTTTGAGAAGAGCGAAAGTAATCTTTTCCAGGTCGAAAAAATCATGAACAGAAAAATACCCTTTTAGTATATTTAACCATTTATCTACAATGTCTGCATCTATCTGACCCTCAAATATGGGAATGTCAAAGTTAACTTGTACCTTAAAGGGTGTGGCGCTTCCAGAGTAGCTGTTGGAAGTAGATGTGCCGCCCCTGGGTAGCCACTGCAAGATTTGGGCAAAGTTGTCCATCATCTCATTACTTTGTTGCTCAAGGGCCTCTTCGAGCAAGATTTTGATAGGATCTCCTGCCCCCTCATCTTTATTTTCATCCGCCACGGGAGGCCATCGGGATTTGCGAGGCTGGTCTTGCAAAGGTTCGACCAGTTCAAGCCCTAACTCCTTATATCCTTACCTCATTAGGAATATGCAAAGAAAAATAGAGAAAGAGCAGACCGCTCTGATACCACTGATCCGGATTTACACAGGAATGCAACAAATTACAGAGATAACCATAAATAAAAAGATACAACAGAAGTAATACTTCATTTCATTAATGTAAAATACTGAAATATGCTTACAAACAGAAATGAAAATAAACTAGCTTGGAGGATGGTTGCTTATCTCTAAGGAGAGATGTGGCAGCTACATGCCTCTGAACTGTCTTACAATGAGGCTCGAAGGCCTATTTATTGTTGAGAAACAATGGAAAACCCTAAACATCCAAAACCCTAACCCTAGGAGATGAAGTACCAAACTATGGGCCCCGTTTTAGGTAAATTGGTACGTCAACTTCCCGGGGTCGTAACTTTGGCATACAATCTTTGTTTGACGCACACAATACCTCATTAGAAATATCTATCCAAGGACTACAACTTTGGGATGAGAAACATCGGGCCATCTTTTGATGTTTCTCCAAATTTTCCCAAAAAACGTCGTTTAGGGCCTCAAAACGGCTCTGGAAGTTCAGCACCTACAAAACTGCCAAAAATAGTAAATAGTGCTACAAATAAGGAAACTAAAAAACTGAAAGAAATAATGGTGGGGGTCCAAGTGGAATTGGCAGGTGGCCACAAATATCCACCTGGATCAAGTCACGTGGTATTACATACAATTAGGGTTGGGCTAGTTAGGCAAGCTTGTCGACCCAATCCACCCCCTACCCCCAAAACATAAAACCATATTACTGTTGGAAATAATACCGAGAGGGGGGGTGAATAAGTATTATCAGATCAATAATTTTATTTCCCAAACCGATTTATATATGCTACTTTAGTGAAGTGAATTATCGTGTACATGTGACTGTGCTTAAAGAAACCAGCGTATATGCAGAGAACTTGTCATTTAGACAGTTTATCATGTGTTGAGCTTAAACCAGTATATCAGATATTTATTAGACAGTGCAGTAAAAGTAGAATAAAGCATCACACATAAGCAACACACATGAACACCAAGATTTAAGGTGCAAACCCAATGTGGGTAAAAACCACCTGCTGCTGTCATCTCTTTCTTCTTTTAATAATAAGAAAATCTATTTACAATCTTGTACTAGTGCAAACTCATACCAGTACGCAAGCTTCTACCTGTAGAAGGTTACAACCTTCTCTCGTTTTCCAACTTCTACTGGAAGGGAGTTGCAAACCCCTAGCTCTTGTACTAGCCAATATGTTTACTAGTACATAGGTGCCAGCCTACAGAAAAACTTCACTTTTCCACCAGGGACCATGTTTCATAAATTTTCAAACTGGATGCTCCGAGTACACAACAATACACATTAAGGCATCGTTTCATCCAATTTTCATACTGGACCCATCAAAGATTTTAACTTAAACTGCATCAACCAATATTCAGTTAATCTGAACAATCATATTACTGACACCAAAACATTGTGCTGAACTGATCTGAATTTAAAACTACTTGAAAAAGGTTTTCAAGGTATTCAATTCAGTAGTAAACATGTTTAAAAGATTCCCATGTCTTGCAGTAAAGAAACAAATGAAATTTTCAGCTGTTCATGATCCATTCAAGCATAGCAGAATTATTTCCTTTTACTGTTTAATACATTAAAACAAATTTGTTCTGCAAAATAAATCAACAACAGATGCAAAAAAAGTTGATGAAGCAGTTCACCCCTCCTGGGCTACGTCTGCTGGGTCCAAGGGGTCAGTCCTCGTTTTAATTAAATGCTCAAAATGAATTTAAAGCTGAATAGAAGTCTCTACATGTGAAATAGACTGTAAAATCAGATTCAGAACACATGAATCCTTTAGGATTGACTGTTGGTTCACCTACAATGGATACCTGCAACCTAAAACAGTTCTCACAATACTGGGCCCTAGTGGCTCCTAGAACTTCCACGGCTCCAAAACTTGTGAAAATGACCTCTAATGGCTGAAAGACCTATTCTATTGGCTTCAGAACATCCAAAATACCCAAAATCAAAAAAAAAAATCGTCCAAAACCACCTTTCCTAGCCAAAGTTATGGCCATTTAATGATAACTGCCAGTTTCCCCTAAAAGAACTCCAGCGAACTTTAGTGGAGCTCTGCCAATTATGGCGGGACCGCCAAATTTGGCACTCTGCCAAATAATCCGCCAACTGAAACTGCAGTTAACTGATCGAAATTTCCGCATGTGACCAGGTTGATTGGCGGTTTGTGCCTCGGATTGCGCGCTGGTGGTTAAGTTTGGCCCACGGTTCTCGGCCCCAGGTCATATGGAATGGGGGGCTGGCCCCCTTATCTTCCCACCCGCCACAATTTTAAACTTCAAATATAAAATATTCCTGTTAAATTACAATGAATGTTGTTGTGGCGCGTTGGTAAAACGTTGGCCTTGTTGGAGATAGGTCGGGGGTTCAGTCCACAACCCCACCAATTTTAACATATGCACTCCCCATTGCTTATGACACCTGAGCCACGTGGCGGCCTCTGGGCTTGCCATGTGGTGGCTGTTGATTGGCCCACCCAAAGGAATATTCCATGGAATATTCCATGGAATATTTTTTTTTTTTTTTTTGAAAATTCAAAAATTAAGGGTTTTTGGGCGATTTTGTTTTTGACGTAACTTTCACATATGACGACCGTTTTTCGAACCGTTTGTGGCGCCAGAATTGAGAGGACGAGATCTATCCGGTCATTTAGGTTCGAGCCAATTTTGAACACTTTCCATTTTGAGCATTTTTTGACACTTGGGACATGAGCCCCTGATCACACCATCAAGAACTGAAAGCCACAAGAATCCCAATAGGTGCTGCAAAACCTCTGATCTTTCCTTAGCCAAAATATGAAAAATATGTACAATAGTGTGCCAAAATCTTTCCCAAGAGTCCAACCTCTCCAACCTCTGAAA
>APFE030776935.1:0-13743 GCA_000404065.3 Pinus taeda
GGATTGTAAGTTACAAATGTTCATAGTAAAGAAACACACTTTACCTAACTCTATACTAGACCAAGTTATACTTAACGATTCCTATGTGTCGGAATATCCTAACAGGGAGATTGTTCCATGACCTAAAGAGAACAATTTCATTGGAACCAAAAGGGTTTTCAAAAACAATTTGAATGAGCAAGGTCAAGTAATCAGTAACAATGCTCAATTGGTCTACAAAGGGGATACCCAAATAGAAGGGGTAGATTTTGGGGAAACCTTTGCACCAGTAGCAAGACTGGAAGCTATCAAAATTTTTCTTTCCATTTCCAATCGTAAGAACATCAAGGTATATCATATGAATGTGAAGTCTGCATTTCTCAATGAAGATCTAGAAGAATAAGCATACATTGAATAGCCAAAAGAATTTATGCTAACCATAGATGAAGGGTTTGTATGCAAATTGAAAATGGCCCTATATGGACTCAAACAAGCTCCTAGAGCTTGGTACGAAAGTTTGGATAGATACCTTCAACAACAAGGCTTTAAGAAAGTTACTGTTGACAACAATTTATACATAAAATATGAAGGCGAATATCTACTAATTTTAGTAGTATATGTTGATGACATAATATTTGGTAGTGACATGGAACAATTGGGGCATCAATTCACAAAATGTATGTAGCCAAAGTTCAAAATGTCCATGATCAGTGAGTTGTCCTTCTTCCTAGGATTGCAAATGTTTCAGTCTCCACAAGGATTATTTATCTCCCAATCTAAATATCTCAAAGAAACTTTGAACAATTTCGGGCTGGAAGATTGCAAGCTAGAGATCGCACCTATGATTACAAGCCTCAAATTGTGCAAATAAGATGAGACACCATTGGTAAATCAAACTTATAGATCCATGATAGGAATCTTGTTGTATCTTACAGCTTCAAGGCCAGACATCATGCAAACTGTTGGTCTTTTGGCCAAATTTTAGGCCTTCGCCCATGAAAGTCATGTTGTTGTTATCAAAAGGATTTTCAAATATCTTTAAGGAACAACATAAATGGACTATGGTATGTTAAGAGAAAATAATTTAAGTTGAAGGCCTAGACTGAAGCTAATTGGGTTGGTAGTCTTGATGAAATGAAGAGCACCTCAGGTGTAGCCTTTTTCTTGGAGAAATGCTTGGTGCCATGGGTCAGCAAGAAACAAGCCTTCACTTCTTTATTGACTACTAAAGTAGAGTATATTGCTACTGATACCTGTTGCATTCAAATTCTATGGTTGAAGCAGACTTTAAAATATATTCACGTAGTGCTAACTAATCCTATCCCAATTATCTGTGATAATGCAAGTGGCATCAACATCTCTAAAAATCCAGTAATGCATTCAAAGGTGAAACACATTCCTATCTAGTTCCATTTCTTAAGGGAACAAGTTGAAACCAATGTTTTCAGACTTGAATACTTGGCCACTAAAAGCCAAATTGTAGATATATTTACTAAGCCACAGGCAAGAGAACCCTTTGAATATATTAGGTAGCAAATAGGAGTTATGACTCCTCCTTCCAAATGAATGCATTTTGGTAGGAGGTTATGGGACCACCGCAACTATTCAACATCATAGAAAATTTTAGGGGCGAATTTTAGCCCATGGGCGAAATTTAAGGGGTTTTATATTTTGGAGGGGTGAATTTTTTATATTAGACCACTTTTCTATAGTTTACCCAAAAATTATTTCAAAAATAAATAAATACTATATTTTAGCCACCAATATTATGAAAAATAAGCAAGATAAAAGACAAATTTGCCTCTCCAAATTTCATTTCAAGCTCTCGATTCACCTTGAAAATATGTTTGCAGGTGGGATTGCTCCCAGTCACCCCATATTTCCAGCAATGACACTGGTGAGGGGCTATCTCTGCAATCGATGTTTAAGAAAAACAACAGAATGGAAAAAACTAGGGGCATAACCAAATTTCATTTCAAGCTCTCGATTCACCTTGAAAATATGTTTGCAGGTGGGATTGCTCCCAGTCACCCCATATTTCCAGCAATGACACTGGTGAGGGGCTATCTCTGCAATCGATGTTTAAGAAAAACAACAGAATGGAAAAAACTAGGGGCATAACCAATGCAGTGAATGCAAAAAATCGGGGGCATTACCAACACAATGAATGTGGGTGTAGAAGTACAACCATGAGTTCTCCTCTTCCTTGGCTCTCAATGGCTCTTAATGTTCATCGTATTTTCAAATTTCTGCTATAGTTTGGTATGTGGGTTTTTATGATTATATCACTTTTTTGGCTCTGAAAATTTGGGTATTTTTTTTATTCTGCATTTGGATTAGAATGGATCTGGGTTTCATATGGGTTTCTATTATTATCTCACTTTTTTGGCTTTGAAAATTTTGGGATTTTTTTATTATTCATCTCGCTTAGAATGGATTTGGGTTTCATATGTTTAGTATTAAATGTACTAATAACTTTTATCTATTATGACAATTATGCAATGGATATGTAGAAATATCGTGTACTGTAAATACCAAAACATATATTTTCTAATGAAATCTCATGTACTGTAAATACAAAAACCTATATTTTCCAATGAAAGGGAATAATTTTAAATAGTACCATCTTTCTCTTAGTTTATATATGACAACCTTCTATGATGATCTCCAATATGGTCTTCCAACTCTTAGTTTCAAGAACTAACACATAACCATCTAGACCTCCCTTTTATGCACCTCAAGATCGTAGAGTTCTTGATTATAGGTCTCTTGAATTTTAATATATGATATATTTCTCATTTTGTGAACTCAGATGTGCATTATGTAGCTGGATAGTGCACAACCTCGATATGTATATCACATGTTGGTTAGATGGGTCTGTATTAGTGTTTGTATTCAATTCACATAATTCATCATGTAGATTCACTAAATCATTTCACATAAAAACACATAATGTGTTGATATATCCCCTGCCCTATACTAGAATGGCGAGTAAATCTGTCTAGCTCAGTGATCGCTACAACATTAGCAAGAACTTGGTTTTCAATAGAGAAGAATAATTCATATCATAAAGAAAAACATGCCCACGAAAACCAGGAAATTTTATCCTTCAGAAAAGAATTTTATGAACATGTCAATTCTCCTAGAATTTTCTCCATGGGAAAGCTTAAACAATAGAAAATGCATGGGGGAAATCCAATTTTTTCCAATGTCACATAATTTCAAGCAATGGTAACAACCTTTTTCACATTCGAAGGATGCTAGAACTCAGCAATTGTTGATCCAGACCATGTAATTTGTGAATTAGTGGGAAATGGATTCATAATCACCCCATGCTTTTTTGCAACAAGAGAATATGAATGGAAATGCCACACAATGCAACCGCCAATAAGATTGTATGCAGTAAATGCCTTAGGGAAAACATGTTGGAACAATACCCAACACTACTAATCATAAGGGTTTCATATAAATAATCTCTACTTTGTTTTTCAATAACAAGGGTTTCATATAAATCAGTTCTCCTTTATTTTTCTAGCATTGAGTTATGAGAATAAAAAACTCATTTGGAATTGTTATACATACAATAGTTTTTCTTTTGTTTGTAGTGTAATTTTATGATAGAGGGCTATTTGATATTTATACTTTATTCAAAGGCCTAAACTAAAAGAAAGTTAGTAGCACTGAATTACAAACTGAGTACATTGGAGTGTCATCTAGAGCTACTTGAAGCCAAGGTTAGCATTAGGCTTGATCCATGCCCTTTTTTATTGAAAGGGAAAATTTTCAGACCATTATGATAAACCTAACAACTCGATACATGAGACACAACATCCTTGAGCACGATCTGACATTTCACTAAAATATGGGAGTAACTGATAATGCCTTACCTCATATAGTTATATCAGTAAAATATATTTATCTGTGATGTATTGATAGGTAAAAAAAATTTCTCCGGTATTTTATGCAAAATCCAGGGATGATATCATGATACCTTAATCAATTTAGAATCCCTGTTGATGATGTTTTTCCTCACAATATTTTAATGTGTCTTCTCATACTGATTTCATCTAACCAGAGACAGATTTTAATGAAATGTTGATGTATCAGGAAGGTTTAGGTTTTCATGTAGGATGATGTGTGTAAAGATAAAGTTATCTGTACTAAAATACAAGGCAAGGTTTCCCAGGATGTCATATTAGTAACTATTGCAATAGTTATTATTTATTTGTTTTATTTTCTCATGGTACCATTATTCATCCGCTTAGCCTTTCCACTTTGTTTTAATTTTCATGGTATCAATTTTCATCCATTCTATATTTTTAATTTTATAAGTGCAACCTTAATGATACCACAAAATCCATTTAGGTTATCACCCAAAATCCTACCCAATGCCCAACATGAAGAATAAGTTATGGTAATCCCAACTATCCTTCATTCTCTACAGTTTTTCATCTCAGTTAACCTAAGAAGCACTCAATTGTCTTCTTTAGAACTATCATTAATGTATGTCCTCCTCGGTCCATCTACAGAGTCAAGGTCATTCCTCCAAGCGGAGGTGTGAGTCATCACTATGACTGTCAAACCAAGAAAGTTTGCCTTTATTGAGGCAAACCAAAACCTAAGCTCCAATATCACTGTAACCACAAAGCATATGAACCTTCTCCCCAGTAACGTGAACACACCCTTTGAATTCCTTTCCTGGATAGAGGGGAAGTATATTGTTCATAGCCAAATTTATATAACTAGACATGAACCTTATTAGGTATTCTTTTCTCCAAATCTTGTACACATTGAAGATCTAATGGTTACCAACTGAAATGGAGTTTTTCTACCTCTTTTGTTGATATACCTATAGAAGTTGGAAGAAAATCATTGTATAAGTGTGTAGTAAAAAAATATCCAAGAATATTTTCTCAGTTAATTTGGTTTTTCAATCAATAGGGTAGTGATTTTCATTTATTTTGGGAGTCATTTCAATTACTAAGAGGATTCAACATTGGATGACAATGGTTCTTGAGTGTGTGTAATTGAGATTTTTAGCATAGGATGATATATATATGATAGATATTTCCATGGATTCTCTATGTTCGATGTAGATCTGTGTATACTTATTAAGGTTTTTAGTTTTTTCTAACATTTTGACAATCTAAAATACATTGACAAAGTTTCTCTAGGGTTATGTAGGTCTACTGCCTGTCTTAATGTGATTATTTTGGATTATAGTTCACAATGTTACACAATGCTTTTGGGCTTCTAGAGCACATTCGTGTCAAGCCGTGGGTCACCTCTCTTAGAGAGATGACCAAATACAAGAAGAACTTCCAGGTTTATACAATGACCTTCCTTTGTGGTAAGATTGCATTGCTGGTTAATTTCTAGCAATTAAGAAGTAGACGACCTTACTGCATTGAAAATTTCATTTTTCTTTTTAGAATTTTCAGTAATGGTTGTTAGGGCTTACAACTCAAGGCCTATTGGGAATGATGTGATTGGTATTGATTTGCTTACTCCCAAATCATGTGTGGAAATCATGGAAGGGGATGTTAGTTTTTTATGCTTGAATGCTAGAGTCCTTATTGTTTTCTCTAGGATGAGATAACAAAATAATTAGTATTTTGGTTTTCACACATCTTCTCATTAGACTATTTTTTGAATATATGTAGAACCCAAAAGTAATTGAGAAACTAGAAGTGACCAGGACAACACCATCTATTGTAGATGTGAATTAAAAGGGAGATATACATGTAGGTATTCATGTTAAGGTATTTTCTTAGGATATTCAGATGGGCTTTCATTTCTTTTTTCCTAGGGTCCCATGAAGTTGAGAAATTACATGAGTTGATGATATAATGGCCTTTATATTTTAGCATTCTACATTTGGAATAAATGCTTCAAATTTCCATTGACGTCTATTTTAAAAAATAAAAAGGGTGGTGAGGCAACCACCAAAAGCTACAAATATAAGGGAAAAGGCCTATATAGTTAAAACATGCCCTGAAAGGTCTCCAAAACTAAAGTTCCATAAAGCCCAAATCATAAATCAATAAACATATGAACAACTAGGTCATCGGGAAAGACTCAGTGGATAGACCATGATGTTGCAAGAATTAAATCCATTCGAGGAGGAGAGTCTTCATCCATGGAAGGAGGCCCCAAACCTTTAATTGTGGGCTTAGGATCAACTATCCATCATTGTCATGTGTGGGTTAATCGTGATGGCCAATGGAATAGTAAAAAATTTGTCAAAGTGACATACCACTTTGGGACTCTTGTTGGGGTCAATGCCTTTGCTTCTCTTGACATTCTCTTGCAACTTGACTTACTTTATGTTCATGTCATTGCTTGAAGGTTGAGAATGTGTAGAGTGAGCAAGATAATATCCTTGAGGTGGCACTTTATTCATTATGCATTGTCTAGTATCCCATTATCTTATGTAGGTGGAATGTTTCCATCTCCCCCTCCACATTTTCACTTAGATATGTAGATTCAAATGTACACAAATGAGAGACCCCCCTTGCAAAGTACATTGGAACCATGCGAACAACTAGTTGATACACATATCTTTCTTGTTTTCCACAGATGGTATAAGATACTAATTATAATCTAGTACTGTGTTGTGTGAAAATCTATGGCTGAGGGGGGATAATATCCCAATAGGGAAAACTTCTAAGGAATATTATATGAGAGCAAGGAGGGATACAACTTAAAATGAACATATTTTCAAAACTATAACAAGTGCTTCAAGGTTTCGTTATTGCCACATAGTTGAATTTCAAGGTGTAGAATTACTAGGTGTTCAAGCATTTCCCTATTACTAAGTCATCATGTGTTAAAGACCAATCGAAGAAGGGATTTTTGGGTTGTAACTGCAAATTTTATATGGATTTAATATGAATTGAAGTACGGATTTTTGCGCTGTAAGTGCCAGTTTTAGATGGATTTCAAATATTAAAGAAAAAGTATTCTCCTTATATTTGATTCTCCAGATGTTTCCCTTTTGCTTAGGTCAATGGAAAAGCCATTTGTAACCATAAACTCAATTGTAGTTCACAAAACGTTTTCATGGTTCCATATCCAATATTTCCACCAAGTTAGAGACCATAGAAGAACAAGCTTAAGATTTTTATTTTTTTTTAATATTGAGCTCTCAACATTTTCTAGCGTAATTCTATTTCTAAGACTAGGCTTGAATTTTTATATAAGTATTTCCATCCTTCCAATATCTAAATTTTTTGTCATAGAAGTCACCAAGACCCAAATGCCTTTCTTATACAGTCCCTTGGTTGAGAACCAAGAGATGTTCACAAACATATTTCCTTGTTGAAGAACTACTTGGAAACAGTATACAATGATCCTTGAAATAAATCTTGGCTTCAAGGAAGTTACTTTTCCACTTTTCCATGCCAACTTAACCTCCCAAGATTTTCGAGTGATTTTGGCTACAAAGGTCTCATCATTTGATTGGATGTTGGGGTGATCAATAGCTTGTGAATTTTTATGAGTTTATATTACTCCATATTTTGCAGCAAAGTAAAGCCCTTGAGGTGATTGATTCCCAAGTAGTCTCCTCCTGCTTCCTTCCCTTCCACTACTCCAATAGTCCATTTGGCATAAAGATCCTAGGATTTCATTTGGGTGGCTAGAGCACCCAATCCTCCTTTATCCTTAGAGGAGTAATAGTGGTTGTGTCCAACTATATGAAAAACCTCATCTCCACTAGAGCTAGTGCAAAGTTTTTTTTTGAAAAGATTATCTAGCTTGGCATAAGTTTGGGGAGAAGGGACTTAAGTGATGAATAATAAATGTGGGTAGAAATCGACTTTGGATACAAATTTGATTTTTCCTATGAGTAATAGAGGCTTCTAAACCCATTTATCGATGTTTCTTCTTATAGTTCATCTAGAAAGGGTTCAAAAGAAAAGGGAATACTGAGTAATTTTACATTTGGCCAGATGCTAACTAATCAATTAGGGGCATCCTTTTCATTATGTTGATAGCATTGGATTTTTCCATTTATAACTTCCACCTAGAAGCCTCACATAAGATTTGCAAACAATTCATGGTGTTGTCTAAATTTTGATTCTCTTCAATCATGTTTATAAAATAATCATTTGTGAAGTGACTATTCATTCATTTATTTCCATATACAACAGAGAGAATAAAAATTTGATGAGGACATGTGCTATTCTACTATGAATAAGATAGCTAATGGATTTAGTGGACATTACATAGAGGGTTAGGGTGAGTGGGAAACCTTACTTGAGTAATATAAGAGCCCTATCCTATTAGAATTGGTATGATTGATAGAATGACAAGCTGCAGAATGTGAAAATAAGTTTCTACCCCTTTAATAGAATACATGGAAAATCTAAGTGCTCTAAGCATGGTGAAGATTAATGGTTATTCTACTTTGTTGTAGGATTTTATAAAATCTATTTTAATGAATAGGGTCTTGAGTATTTTTTCTCAGTTTTCCCTAGAAGTGAAGAATTTGAATTCTAGGATTAAAGTATGAAAGATAATTATTTAACAACCTGTCTGTAGGCTAATGGTTCCTCAACAAAACTATACAAATTGATATTAATTAGATTATAATTGTTTAAAATCAATCACAATTATATAAGCAGTAATAAGTATTTATTGTGACTAGTTGGGAAAGTAAAATATGCAGAGTTATTTTCTATAGTATTATAGTATTATGTGCATTCACATTCTTGGTTTGGAAGTTTGTTTGCATCCATATTGAGGGACATTGACTACGAATATATTTATCTCTATTGCAAATTCTACCCAACAAACACCCACTTACTATTGTAGATTCTACCCACCAAACACCCACTTGTTGGTCACTAGGATTCTTTCTATTTAGGTCTTAATCTATGTGATATTCTATCCATGGCATGTTAGAAATTGTGCCAGTAAAGTTGGGGAAGACATATAGGCTGATATTAGTTTCCTATCTTAGAGTAATTTTGTGTAAATGAGATATTGGCATACCGAATCAGTGCAACTTCTTCCATTGAGTTAAATCACTTGTCAAGAACAATATTTTAAAAAATTATCTTGAATAGAAAATCTTCAAAGGCCAGCTAAATCAATAGGAAGTTTAGGATTATTATTGTGAGTTATTTATTTGTAGAATTTGGCCCTCACTTATCTTTTCTTTTGGATTTATAAAATAAAAAGGTAGTGTTCCTCCACCTAAGCCTCAAAAATGTGTTGGAAGTTCATCTGGGCCTTTTCCATTTAGGACTCATTCAACTAGATCCACAAGTACTATGGTGAAGTCGTTTGGAGTAGCAAAAATAGGAGAGAGATCTGATACTGAATGAAATGTACCACTTGCTAATAGAAGCACTATTGGTAGACCTATGCCACTAATACCGTTGGAGCATGGTATCTATGGAAGTAAATATGGAGGTAAATGTGTTGTAGTTTATCCTATTTAACTAATGTAGCCTAGATTCTTTTGAGTTTTATCTTGATTATTTAAGACTTGATCATTAAAATTATTATTCATGATCAATACAAGATTGTAGTATTGTTACATCTTGCTTGTTAAATTGTAATTGTGTTATTAAGAAGTTCTTCACCTGGCAACCTTTTCTTTTGATAAATACAGGCTATGGTTATGTGAAACTATAATTAAGGCTATGCTTCCATGACAAATTACAATTCAGGCTATGGTTCTTGTCTTTATGGATCCAAAAATTTATATGGCCAAATGGGAGGAGGATATGGGGCAATGTCAGGATCATATGGTGTTATTCTTTATGGCAACAATATATACATAGGAGGATATGGTGTGATCCAAATATGCTTAGTGGAATGTATAATAATAGGAGGGGGAGACCAATGGGTGGATATGACACAGGTCTTGGAGGTCCTTATGAAAATGGAAATGGTAATCCAAATGATTCATTTGGTGACCCCTTTCACCCCTAAACTTTTGGCAGTCTATGCTTCATGTGGTGACTGTATTCTTGATTTATTTTCTTATGTCTTCTTTTTCTTGTGTTTCGACATAAGATAGTACAACTTATTGTTGATCTTGAAATGAATGAAAAAATTGCACTAAGTGGATGGATGAAGGATGTATAGTCGATTTTGTAATTTTTTTTTTTTTTTTTGTCTTTGTGCATGTTCCTGATACATGTGTGCACACATAGAGTCTGGCATTACCTTACATTTTGGTTCATTTTGCTATTTGAGGGTCATAGTAGCTCCTTATTGTTATAACATGTGCGAAAACCAGGTTGATGATGAATTATTTTAAGAGATTCCATTTCTTTATCTAGAGATTATATTTCCCTTCTCTTTTGGATTTGTATGGAACTAAAGAAGTAAAGTAGTTCCTTGTTTAGAACATTTAATTGTTGGACAGAGATGGATGCCTAAAAATTTGGATATTTCTCCATACCATAGTTGCATCGGTATTTTGTACATATACAACCATACCTATACTTGTTATACCCATATGACCTTGTTGTAACCAAATCATGATGAAATTTTCCTTTAGAAAGAAAAGGTGCCATTTCTTAACACCCATAGCTTAAAATATCTTCATCGTTTGTTGTCCATGCAGATGGACCCAACTACACACATGGTTTATATGATTAATCTATTAAATTCTAATTATGGTCTCTTGTCTTTAAAAGAATGCACACTTAAATGTATTTAGTTAATGCCTCATTATTGCGATTATTATGGCAATGTACATACAAAAAAAATGCATGTTACTGGATCGTATAACACATTCAATTTAACTTGAACTTAAGAAGGATGCAAAGATTCCTTGAATAGTATGAAGCTTTTGACATGGGATGAACATTACAATTTTATGTATTTTGACATTTCTAACTTGTCTTAAACATTTTGGAAGTACAAATGCATGGTTTTATGACATTTTTTGGTCTAATTTCCATCCTTGTTGATCAAAACACTCAAGAATTCCCTTTTTATTATGACTTCCCTTCTCCAGGTAAAACTAGCACATAACCATGTTCATTTTCACATATTTCATCTATTTCTCACTGTATGTATTGATACGACCATTGGTTTCTGGTTTGCTTTTTTCTATTTCTACTGTGATCTATAGTTGTTTTACCAAACCGGTGTATTATATAGGGAAATTTTTCATTTTGTGCTGAGGTTACTTGTCATTCAGAGAAAACCAAGGAGACCATCTAGGCATGGACCTAGAGAAATAGTTGGTCAAGGACTTGAAAACTATGCTATTGACAAACCTAAAGAGGCAGCTGGTTGGCTGGAAAAATGTCTGAGAAGGTTAAGGTGGAAGGATGTAGCAGTCAATTGTAGGTTCTCCTCTTTGAAGGATATGAGATATGATTTTTGTTGCTTTTAGGTAGCTTTCATGTGCTTCTTGTATGAGTATGTTCTAGAATGCATTGTGTAAGGAATTGTGATTTTAAGTAGGAACTAAATTTGGGCATCATCGGTGAGCATATGGGGTGTGTAGTAGATTTAATTTCCAAGTGAGAAGATTTTTATCATGGAACCTAACATTATAAGTGCACTATTATTCTTTAAATATTAAGTGATTGGATCATAGATTATGAATCTTAGATGTAGAGAAGAAAAAATTCAACTCATTTGTTTAGGTGATAAGTGATTTTTGCAATTTCAATCTCTATTGATATCTTGCAAGTACAAATACTTCCTTGAGACTTATATTACAAGGTTCATTGTTAGTTGTATATTTTCCTTTAAACCTACTTGGAATTATAGGGAGGTCGAGTTTCTATTTAGGTGAGGAGGATATGGAATATTCCATGTACACAAGAGATACTAAAAGTGTCGTTAAGTCATGGAAAGTAAGTAGTTTCCATACCAAGTATAAGGATTCAGATGTTTCCTAAGGGAAGGTACCACTGTTGTTGGCTTAAGTGAATTCAGTGCTTGTTATGAGTAATTAGGTTTTCAAAATATGTATGGAAATAAGATTTCATAGATTTGATTCGCTAGCCAATAAGACACAATCACCATATAAACCCTAGCCCATAGTAGATTAATTGGCATCTATATTCTTAGCTACACATAGTAAAGTCACCAATGTAACTTGTAGAAATTGTAATGTCACCCATTATAGCTCTAATGCAAATTGTGTCAATTGTATTATTTTGAGTTGACCAATTTGCAGTGCACATACCATTATCACCCAACTGGAATGTCAAGAATTCCAATAGCTAAATTTCTTGTAACTAAGTCTGTACAAACCCAACATCAGTTATTTTCATAGTTTTTTTTTCCTTCTATTATTAGAGTTGTATTTTCATGCTAAACCCTCCTAGACATCCAAGTGAAGGAGCAACTTTGGTTATACAACATTGCCTTGGGTAGGTAGGGATCTTATGGTTATGTTCTTTCATTTACAATGAAAAAGGTTTACCCTTTTTCTTCCCTTTAAAATAAATTTTCCTAACTATGGAACTCATGGGATTATTTCTATTGTAGCCCAGTGGGCTGATATAGATTTTTACTACACACTAGTTCTTTTGAAGTGAGAAAAATGTCTTTTAAAAGGTCTTCATTTGATCTGTCATTTAGTACACTAGGTTGATGGTGAAGGGCTATAATATCAAAGGAAAGGAAAGTCTGGGTGCAAAATTTGTTTGATTCTAGTACAAGAGGACACCTCAAATGTAGCCTTCTTAAATAGATAAAAGAAGCTTGTCTTCAAGAAAGAGAAATTGTGTCTCTCTTATGAAGTTTGTAGACTACAAGTTTCAGAAACTTCCTTTCACTTATCTTCTTTCGAGCATAAATATTATTTGCTCAGCAAGAGAATGCATTTTCTTATAATTCCAAAATTTTCTCAATAGTTGTTTCCCACCTTTTTCTCAATGATGGATGATCCATGCTTGTGGATAATTTTATAAACACTGCACTCTACGTTGCCGCACATCTTTCCTCAATTGCTAATACCTGAAGATGGCTTGGTGAATTTTATTTTAGTTCCCATTCATTGTCTAACAACTGAATATCCCCTTGCTCAACAATGCTAGTATTTCATTTCTCAAAAGGTTGATATTATCCTATTTTTGTTTTTTTGAGGAAAATTGCTAAGGACGATAAACAATGCCCAATAATCAAATGCTTAGCCCATTTTGTGCCTTTTTTGTTGGACCCATTGTTTTGTCCAATGTTTCTAAGATTAAGCAAGTAGTTTTTGGGTTTAAATTTGACCGATATTTTCTTTATTTAATTGTTAGCTATCGATTTAATGTACAATGTTTCTAAGATGAGTAAGTAGCCATGATTCTGGGTTTAAATTTAACTGGTATTTTTTAATTATTATTATCGATTTAATAGGAGAATATTTTTTTTACCTATATATAATATAACTATATGGGTTTGAAGTAGATCTAAAACTTCTTATGTTTGGCTAAGAGTTCATCTTGGCCCATCTTCCTCAGACATAAGAAAATAGGTTAACAACCCAAGACCCAGAGGCATTGGTAGGAGTGGAATCTTGCCCCTTATAGACCACCAACAGGGTAATTCCAAGTGGCATGGTTTTCTATTAGGTCCTATACTACTAGTGTAACCCCTTATTGTTATTAGTGCAACCCCCTTATTGTATTATTGTGGCCATATAGTCCCCATGTTTTTATTATTGTGCCCCATAAAAGACCACTATTTTTATTGTTATGTCCCTACAATATTATTGTTATGTAGGCTCTGATTGTATTAGGACCCCTTAGACTCCTATATATAGAAAGGTGGTCTTGTCATTTGTATTGT
>APFE030776937.1:0-13074 GCA_000404065.3 Pinus taeda
GTTGGAGCATGAGAACAATTCACAGTGGCAACGTGATTCTAGAGTATGTTAAAGCCTGCAAAAAATATTGCATCCTTCTACTTGTAGCTGGTGAATATGGTTTTGGAGCATCCTTCATGTCGAACATATAAACTAGGATGTTAAAGCATTTTTCTAGTTGGAGTTGGTAAACCAAGGCATTGAAGCATCCTTTAGGTTGGAGCCTATAAACGAGGGGGTTGGAGCATCCTTCAGTTGAAGCTTAAAATGTTGAGAAAAAATTATTAAAGACAGATATTAAGAAACATTTGGTGTTTTTTCTCCATGAAAGGTTTCCTCCTAAAAATATGGTTTCTATTGTCTTGATGTTTGTGCATTGTTGAGTGGTATTGTATATTGTTCACGTCATTTTGATTTATGTTTATATGATGTTAATGATAATTTATACTATATGATGTTAAAAAATACTAATTGATGAGAAATACAGACTCGACCCCTCTTAGTATTTGCAACACCTGTGGACCACACCCAATGTGGACCACACCAACCCTTAGCATGTTCATATTTTTTCCCATAGAGTTTCAAACCAGTGACCTTTACAAAACAGAGTACCTGAACTTAATACCTTCTACTTTATGTCCCATGGGACAATTTTTAAAAGGTATTCTAAAAATTTAGTATCCATTCAATTTTACTAAGGGAATTTCGAGGATTAAAATGTATTTTTTAAGGAAATAATAGAATAATAGCTAAACTAATTGAGTTAGGAATTAGAAAAAATAAAAAAAAGAAAACTATCTTTTCAATATATATATATATTATATATTATATATATATTATTATATATATATATATCTTCTGGTTTATTTACTTAAATATTAACTATATACACCCCAAGGAAAAAATTAAATAAGAATTAAAACAATAAACAAGAATTAGAAATTTAAAGAAAAAAATGGAGGGAAAAAAAATTGTGTATTGCATTTTCAACTTATCTCTTTATACATTTACTCAATTATAAAGTATAAACACCCATTGAATGGGTGCATACACTTGATATTTCAATAAACCTATCAAAATATAAGATGAATATACAAAGTGTGTTTAACACCCTCGTCCTACATCTACCCAAGTAACCATCCAACCGGGTTAAACATTTGATGAGAGGATACTTTGATTAGATTCAACCTCTTATGTGACCTTAAGGAAGTGGAATCGATGGAAGCACAACATACATGTAGAAATTTTGAATAATATAACACTTATTCACAGAGATTATCCTGAATATACACTATTTGCGGAATGCATGCATAATACATAACCTCCTCTACGTTGATCATCAATTTGTAGAATTAAAACATCAATCGCATGCGCACATTGAAACATCAATCACACATATCAACACAGTATATCATCGGGAAAGCATACAACTAAAAACCCCCAAATATCTATATATTATATTGATTGAGAACATGTAACAATACATAGTACAATACTCCTCGCAAGTACTCAGTACTATCTCCCCCTGTTACACACAAACTAGCTCAGATCTGAAGCAATCACTGGCTCAAATCTCCTCCGCTGCTTGTTTGCCTCCACTGCGCAATCCTGCATGAGAATGGATGAATGACTGAACCAAACTAGTATTTCTCTTGTGTAACACTACGCAATCCTCATTGGCAACTCAATCCATTTATTGTGCAAATCACATGCGCAACTATAGTCACAACTGACAGCTGTCTTGCCCTTCACTCACCTCTAACACTTGTGCATGCACTAAGTTAACTGATGTATTCTTTAGTTGATTTATGAGTTAATAATTAGTGAATTAATTTATAATTAATTCACACCACTCATCACTTAGTCTATTGATCAGTTAGACTAAATACAACTAGTTCAACTAAGTCAAACTGAACACAACTCCATCAACTCCTCAATCAACTCCACAGAACTCAGTCACTAAAGTTCTAACTGAAGTCCTTCATGCAATAGCTCAAGTAACCCATAGGAAACACGTATTTCCTTCTAGCAGCTGCATGTGACACATCCATAGCTCGAACTGAAGTGCTCCAAGAGAATAAGATAATGTTTATAATCCAAATATTATTAAGAGCTAATAATATTTGATTGTTCTATTTTTAGCCTGGCAGTCTAAAAATAGACTCTGCCCATATGTCTAAAAATAGAGGTCCATCTATTTTTACCAACTTGACCAATCATCCACAAATAGCATCCTGCAGCTCATAGACCATGATCCATATGTCTAAAAATAGACATATTCTAAAAATAGACTTTGCGCCAAAAATAGCCTGCGGGCACACTTAGTGAAGGCGACTTATTTTCAATAAGCTCCATCATCTTGTTGCATTTTCAACACTCCATCTCAACAAGATATGGATTATCGGCAACCCCTATCCTGTAACTCTGGAATGTTCTGCATGCAACACATCTACCCGGTCCACTTGCTCCAACAACACTTGGAACAAAAACACTCCCAACTGACCCCTCTGTTGGGCTAGGAACATACTCTGATGCTGAAGATCTACCTACTGCTGACAAGTGCTCCCTCTCTAACATCTGCTCTACTGCAACTTCAACCTCAAAGAAGCCAAAAGAATTGCCACTGGGCTTAACATTCCAAACCCTGATAAAATATGGAAGGACCTATCACAGAACCCTCATTGGATGAAAATCAAACTGTTCGTGTGGATGGTACAACACAAAAAGATTCTGACTTCGAAAAATCTTAGAAAGAAAGGTTTTGTTGGACCATCTAGATGTCAGTTATGTGGTCTTCTTCAGGAAAACTGACAGGGATGAAAGCGACATCACTAAAACTTTAAAAAATTGGAGGAAAAACTTATCTGAAAATGAGACAGTCAACACAACCTCGACTCTGATTCCAGGATTTTTGATTTGGGATGTCTGGAAAGAGTGCAACAACAAAATTTTCAATGATAAAGCTGGCTTAACCCAAAGCATCATAACTCAGCTCTTAAAGCAGCTCAAAGGAACTGTAAATACCATTCTGAAGCAACCTCTCAAGAATCCTCCTTCTCACCAAGATGCTCTCATTCTTTTGCTTTTGGGCCTTCAGAAGCTAGTCCCCTAGGGCACAAACAAGATTGCAACACTCACTACAGTGGGGAAGGGTTACTGGAAACTGCCCCCCTTGCCTTTTGAAATTCAATATAGATGGATCCTCAAAAGGAAACTCGGGGGCTGCAGGTTACGGTGGAGTTATAAGAGATGACAAGGGAAATATAAAAGTCATATTTCATAGTCATTTAGGGAACGCCACCAACAATATGGCGGAACTTATGGTCATAGAGCATTGCTTGGAGATACTGATGGATCTCAATTTGCATAACACAATCATAGAGGCAAACTCTGAATTAACAATTAATTTTGTAAAAAAAATAGTAAATGGCTCAGCACCAGAAAAAGTCTCTAACCACTCGAGACTTTTGGAAGTCTATCATCGTATTCAATCACATCTAAGAATCCTGAGAACCCTTAGTTTTGTTCATGTACGCAAAAATACCAACAGATTAGCGGATCGGCTGGCGAATGAGGGGGTGCTCTGTAAAAGAGATAACAATAAATATATGTGGGAGTTAGCACCCGCAGAGAAACTGCGTGAGGACTTCCACATTCTGCCAAGCGCAGAGAGTGAACATTATCATAGTATGAATGGGAAGCAGCAATTTAGAAATTAAGATGATAGAGGATAAGGGTTCAACAAGCAGAAGACCTCAGATTCGGTGCGATTGGGTCTCCCAGATGAATGGAAGGAAGCGGAGAAAGAGCGGGATGCTTTTTCGAGGAAAACAAAGTTTAACGGATTAGTGGTTTTTAGGCGTCCCCAATCCCCTAAGTGGTATTTTAAGGTTTTCCCCCGATGCCACTCATCAATCAACATGTGGGTAAGGGAGGAGAGAGAAAACTGCCTATATTGGGCGGGTTTTCCTCGTGATTCTTCTCTGCCCGATATTCTCCTCAATCGTTAGATCTTGCTTGTGAAGATCTACGGCCACGGTTCATCGAGCTAGTTGGCAGTATTAGCCTTCGAGCTAATCATGATCTTGGTGGTGTCTCGACCGTTTCTCATGGGTTTCGAGCGGTGAAAAAGCCTCGGAGTTATATCCCTCGGTAGACCTGATTAGACTCTAGAGATGGCTTTGAAATCTTTTCAAGTCTTTTGTGTTAGATAAAATATGTGCTAGTTGAGCTCCCGATTTTTCCCCTCTACCTTGTGATCTATCTAAACTCCGGATCTATTAAAGCGCAGAGAAAGATCAAATCTCTGAAAGTGCAAACCTCTTTTCTAAGTGTAAAATGTTAGGAAAAGTTTTTGCTAAATGCTAAAATAAATTTGATAGATCCGGAGTTTACATAGATCTACACTGGTTTTAAAATTAAATGTTCTATATTTAGCGATGTGATGTGTTGAGATATATATCCTAGATAAAAAGATAAGTTAAATGGGAAAAGAAATGGTTGCATCCAATTTTTAAATATATTTATGTGTAAAAATATATAATTTGTGTTTTTTTAAATTGTTAACACCATCGAACCTTTTTACAATGTGTATTATTTATTTTTCTATATTTTAGATTTTTAATAATAACAACCACCGGTGTAAATAAATATATAGAAACATGAATTGGATCAACAAACCACCATTTTCAAATTTTATTGTGCTATGAAGTTATGAATGGATATCTATATTCTTGCAAATGATTAGCATGAAATCCTATACAATAGTTGCACGAAAGAAATATGGAGCACGGGAAACATGAATATGAGGCAGGCCTCTGTGTAGTGGGAGAAACTGTGTTTAGTTCAAGAGCCCATTAATTTCCTGGTACATCTAAAGGATTGAGTGTGAGAAGCTACTGAATCGCGAAACTGGCCTCCTTCGACTGCCATGTCAATATGATGTGCTGACGCGTGCTTTCCAGCATCAATGGATCTCTCATAATTCCTCATTAACTCACCCTTGCCGTTAGCCTTCACTTGCTGCTCCTCCATTGATTTTGCTGTGCAACATCCAGGAGTTGGAGCATTGAGGCAGCTGGAGGGCACATAGAAAGTGACGCCTCAACGGAAGAATGAACGTTACGTTGATGTGAAGGAGTTGGAAGATGGGGATTTGGTTGAGATGCAGCAGCCACGAGTAGGGCGTTGTGAACATTACTACGTTTATGAGGTCTTCCTTCGATTGCGATGTTGACTTGATGTGCTGACGTGTGCTTTTCAGCATCAATGGAGCTCTCATAATTGCTCACTAACTCCGCCTTGCCATTGGACATCACTTTCGAAATTGCAGTGCAACATCCAGGATGAGGAGTGGAGCATTGCATGGGCATTGGGGTGAGGCTGCACGGCACACTAAAAGTCCTGCTGCCCACATGCCAACGGAAGAATGAACGTTACGTTTGTGTGAAGGAGTTGGCAGATGGGGAATGGGTTGACAGGTAGCAAACACGACCAGGGGGTTGTGACCATCACCTCGAAATGATTGCCATCCTCGTGATGGCGCGGCTTTAAGAGAAGATTGAACGTTACTGCGAGCATTTCCGTCGGGTTGAGGTGCCGGAGAAGCTGCAAACCGAAGAAAGGGGATTTTCTTAAAGCAACAACGTCGACATGGGTAGGGCGACGTCAGTAAGTAGAATGACAGGAACGTTAGCTTTTATTTTCCTAGGGAAAGGCATCATCTTTTTCTGCTCTTATGTTCAACTAAGGCTTTGATATCGTTACAATCTTCTATAGATGGATGGGTTAGATGGTTGATAGTCTCTAAATATTGGAGATAATGAGAGCTATGGAAATAGTCTGTAAATATTGGAGATAATGAGAGCTATGGAAATAGTGTGTAAATATTGGAGATAATGAGAGCTATGAAGCTATACTTGCATATGAAATATTTGAGATAATGAGAGTTATGGAAACATGATTTACGGTTGAGTTGTAGTTGCAGATGAAATATTTGATGCATGCATACAATGCATTACTCACATGGAGGGAGATTCGTTTTTATATGCATACAAAGAGGGGACGGCACACCCTGATTTGTTCGTAGAGTAGGCAGAAGATAAGTGATTGTCTAAAGGTCGCAATGGCAAACCGTCGCTTTAACGTTCAAACTCAATTTAACGAGTGGTTTCAACTTTGTGGGTTGTCTGCGTCGAGAGAGCCTGGGTTGGGATGTTTGACATTTTTGCCCTATTCATCTCCGTGGTTGAATTGACTTCTCCGGTGTTGGATTTGACTTAGGACGGCTGGCAACAGAAGATTCTTGGAAGTCAAATCAGATGTATCTGATTTCGATCCGTAGGGGCAGCGTTGATGTATATCATTGTGTGGTAAGGTATATAACCTTTGGTCAATCCCTAATTTTCCATTCAGATTCGGAAGACTTGCAAACTGGGTTTGTGAAAACAGCAATGTTTTGATAGATTGAGATTTAGAAATCCAATTACACACCAAAGACTATATAGTAATTCTATCTTAATCACAACAAATTTCTCAATCAAATACTAATTTATAAAAAATTATAATTAACTATTTAGATGAAATTCTACGGTTACTTCCTGCCTAAATCAACCTTTACAAAGTGTTCCTTTAGTTATAATACTAACGTTCACCAAATGGTTTCTTTATATAGACTCTTTCTCTACCAATATCTACTGTATCGTACAATGTTTCCATCCTGCTCTCATGCCAACATACCGTTTTCACGTATTTATAATATTACACTACTTTCATGCTCTGCAATCATTTTTGGATTTCTAGAATTTTTATATAGACAGTTTATCTTATATATATATATATAATAAAAGTCTTTAAATTTTATTTTTGAGTTTATTTTAATACTTTAGCATCTATATTTTCTTATGAAATCTCTCCTTCTATTTTTATGTATTAATCCTTTGTGTATCAATCACTAGTTGTTTAAATTTCAATTCATTTTTCTATACAATAATTTCTAATATACTTTTATAAAATGTAAGACTTTTAGGACCTTTACTGTGGGTACTCTCCACAAGTTCATATAAATAGAGTTATGTTTATAGTTACAAGCACTCCTTTACTTACATTTCCAAATAGAGTTACAAATATAAACATATCATACATTAAGAGATATTCAAGGTAATCTCCAGCTTTCTTTTCTTTCGGACTACACAGTTTTTCTAATAATAATATTATATTAGAAATATCATTGGATGAGCATTTTTTTTTAATCCCTATCCAATATGCCCCCTAAACTTTATTCTCCCATTTATTTTCTTTAGAGTTACAATGAATAACAAAAGTACCTCGACATCATTATATTTAATATTTAATAGCTCCAATATGGCTAAATTCAATGAGTTACGTATGTTTTATGCTTTATGCTCATACCGAGCCTTAATTTCCGATCACTTTTCTAGCTAAGAACTTTTTTTGGCCCCGTTCTCCTACGTGCATGCATATCAAAATGGTAGACAAAGAAAAACAAAAAATAAAAGAATAAATAATCTTGCATGTAGGTATTATAGTATCAATATGAACACAACTATATAATCTTGCTACTATTCTGTCACCATAGGTTATTGAATTATGCAGAAATGAAAGAAGAATTTAATAGAAGTTCAACTACCCATTACTACTTGGGGAATATTTCAAGATAGAGCAACTTCCACCGAACCTTGAACTATCTCCCATAGTGCCACCTAAGCTAAGACCACCTTTCCTCTGGAATCTCACTGTCATTGATTCTTGGTGATTTATTTTATAGACTTCTTCGCAGTAGATTTTAACAGCATCTTGCTTTAAGGTATGCAAACCTTTTAGTCTAGGTCTTTTTGTTTTATTTTTTCTCAAAAAAGTTATTTTTATTTTTCTTTAAAGCACATTTTTCTCTCTGCAGTGATTTAGTCCACCCCACTTAGTATTTATCTCGAATTAAGTGATTAACATAATAATTCTCTATCTTTATGTTAATTTAATTTCTTTTATTCCTGCCCAAGGGATTTTTAGGAGACTTTTACTGAATGTCCTACACAGGTCTCTTCACTACTAGGATCTTTCACTTTACATTATTTTGAGAGATGGCTCAACTCTGCAGTGCACATACTCTTATATTGATTTCGTGCTCCTTCCCTAGCATGTTTTCATACATGCTAAACATGTACTTCCTATTTTCATTCGTGCTTTCCACCTGCACCCAACAACTATCCACATGCTCCCAACAAGGTCAGCATCATCGATATATTATCACAACATTACAATGGATCCTTTGGCTATGCCCAATGATATGAATACTATTTACGTATGAACTTCAACATATGGAATTGTAAATTGCTTTTCACATTGCTCACATAGAGATAGCAATAATTAAGGGAGAGTCACGTGAGGAAGAAAAGTATTCATAATACCAACATAGGTAATTAAAGAATATCTTTTCGTACTCAAGATTCATGATTGAACAACATAATGTAATTCACAAATGTACTGCACGTACTTTCCTTTAATTCAATCCCTTGAGGTGTTTTTTTTATTTTTTATTTTTTACCAATTTGGCCTGCAGTGCAGGTTATTTATGAATATTGCAACATGTTACTTCTATATTTAACCATAGATTCTTTTTCATTTGCATGAATCTTAACACTCCCCAGGTTTGTGTAACTGGTTTCATCACTGCCAAACATTTTCACACACACCCATGTGTATATATGTTAAAGCAATACATCAGTTAGTAAAAATTAAGTCTAGAAATTTTCCTAAGTAGAAATTTATGAAAATATCACGCTTAATTTGTTAGGCCACTCTAGGAAATTCTATTAACATTCCTAGTTTATCTTGTGACATTATTGTAACAATTTTTTTTTTTTTTTTAATGGTCAATCTTGTTTGAAAAAAAAAAAAAAAAACTAAGTTGTGAAGTTTCTTATGAAACACCAATGTTGATTTCTAGTGCCGTAAAATATTGAGATCATTTCATTCTTAATATTGCTACCAATCTGGGATTTCTTGGCCCTTATCAGGGTCTAATTCACTTGTCCCTAAAATAATTGCATGCTTGCACTCCTAATTTTAGCTTCGATCAATTTTACTCCTATCCATTTATATGTAAAGTTGATGGGTTCTATCTCTTTTCTGTACTATTTTTTATTTCCTTCATGCTCTTCTCATTTCTTCGCAAATAAATTGTTGTTATTACTATTATTTTCATCTTCATAATCCCCCAATTATTCTATCTACTTTGATATTTGCTCTAATCACCATTTCCGGTGATATTCTTATTTTGTCTTGTGCTTTTATCACCTACATAATACATCCTTCTAATTTAGCATTGAAGACTTTATCTCCTTTTTTTCTCATTCCTCACACTCTATACTCCAATTATTGATGGTAGTCATACATTTAGCCCTAAAACTTCTAGTCCGCCGAGGAATCAACTCTCGAAATTATGTTGATAGCATCTATTTTCTTGATATTTATGTCAATATTAATTTAAATAATGTCAAGAAGGCTTCTTATTGAGTACCCGTTGAAATTTACTACACAATATTTACATTATAGTTGTTCATAGTCCCTCTTTTTACTCCATTTCCTGTGTAGTCTATGTATGTACAACATGCTCCTAGTTTCTAGAGCCAAGACCTTTCTTATATGGTTATTATCACACAAGGAAGTTGGGTTTTGTTTGTGGTTGTAGTATGGCTTAAAAATGGACACATATACATTTTTTTCTTTTCTATCCATTTGAGTCTTAACCATATACATGCACAACTCGGTTTCGAAATGATTTGTACATAGGAACATTGTACATTCTCGATTCATAATTTAAATTCTTGAATTTTTTTATTAACCCATACACACACCTATATATATCTATATGTTCTATTCACAGTATCCCAAATTCTATACTAGAAGATACCCATACTTTCTTCTAGACTACACTTCATATGAAATCGTTTGTTTATATGGAACCTTTTATTACAAGGTTCTTGTACCACATGATATGGCTTATTAGACCATAGGGTTGATCCAAGCCTTTTACAACAAGATGGTCAATGTTTTCTTTTCCTTAGTATCTCTTTCTAGAACATAATAGTAGTACACATCCTCATTATGTACAATTATGCATATAAGTATCATAGGATTATAAATATGTACTTAGGTTATAAATAATAATCTATGTAATCCTATTCTTTAATATCTTTGTTCCACTACAATTTCTTTGGGGAATTCAAGAATGACATGTGTGCATCTACTCTAGCTTTTGTATCTCGAGGTTCTATAATTATCGCATGATTTATTAAAATTTGGACCTCTAATGACTAGGACAAACAATTCATTTATTCCCCATAATCATGTACAACTTCCATCCGAATATCAACACAATTTACATGATATTGCTTTTATAATAGTTACAAGAGTTTTTCTATACAAGCGCAAGGTTCTTGGTCATAATTTTTTTTCTTTTTTTTTTACAACCATCTTATTCTTATATATCCAACCTTCTTTTAAACAATGAAATAGCTTCCCACTTTCATGTGTGTGGGATTTCTAGGGATGTCTGTTAATAGAGATTTTGCCTCACCCTGTAAGATTTTCTCCCTTTTATAGAAAATGAGTGCATGAAGTAACATTATTGAATTTGTAATATTTAACACTAACAACAAGCATTTGTGAAATTTTTTACATAATGCCAGTATACTTGGTACATCTCTTCTTATAAAGTGTGTAATGGTATTTCATTCTTTTTTCTATATTTGGTCATGTGCATGTCCATATATGCGAGTTACTTGCTTTCCTTTTCACGTTTATAATTGCTCATTCCTCTCCCTTTTCACGAATTGACTTATTACTGATTATTTCAAGTCTTCAAATCTTATAATACTTTGGACATTTATGTTTTTGAAAGTTACAGTTCATCACACCTCAGACTAATCTAGCTCATTTCCATATTCTAGTTGCGGGTTGGCCCATAGGACTCAATATTTAACCTATAGCTCTCATACCATATGTCATATATCCCATTTACCTTAGAAAATAATTATTTTTAGTGTCAACTACAATTTCCTTCTTTATTCTTTAATTCGTATAACAAATTCATTAGTTTAATTATACCTATGATTCACATGGAATTTGATCCCCATTTTGTTTTTCATCAATTGTCTTCATACTTTATAATAAAACCTTTCTTGTTAGCAATACAACGATGGTCAAAGACTAGTAATTTAGAGCACAATATAAGTGCCCTACATTATTTTATAATATTTTGTTCTATATTGATAACTATTATTCATGTATGGGGATCCATATACTCCCACTGTATTAAAGAAGGATTGCGTGTGAGTTTTTCCTTGTTTCACTAACCATGATTTTCTTTATATTTCACACACACACACACACACACACACACACACACACACACATATATATGGAAGTTATACTTAAAAATACTAGGTGATAATTGGAAATGGTATTGTTATTCCAAGATTGATTTAACCTTATTTCATATCTATGTAAGTGAGTGAGCATATTAATGTGAGACTTGAGGGTCTAGCTACATGCCCCTCTGCTTGTATACTTGGAAAAAAAAAAAACTACCAGCTAATCATTCCCATGTGCACCTCACGTGCCTAATAGACTAGACCATGGAGAGTGGTAGATTTTTGGGGTGGTGTGGACGGTCACGATTGTTTGGGAAAACCATAGGGTTTCCTTTTTAGTATCACCTTTGGTGGCCTTTGATTATTCTTTTTTTCTGGAAACAAAATATGGTGTCCATCTCCGAAAAGCCACCAAACTTCTCTTACATTGTTTCTCTAGTTTTAAGGTGATTTAGCTCAGATTCCTAGCTAGACATTGGAGAGCTCGTCGGATATTTCATCTCTGACATGATGGTAAGCTCTTATCCCCATTTATGTGGCATCCACAATTGAACTAGAGTCAAGTTGTTTCTTGATAGCATTAACATTCCTTATTTTTGTTTTTAGTATCTTTGGCTTGCCCCTTACATGCCTGGTTTCCTGGTAGAGGGGTCAACTTCTTAATATAGGTAAAATCTTTTCGCACGATTTCTGAAATTTCAATTTTGGGTGTTGTTCGATTAACTCATTAAACCATGCTTGAGAAACAAATTTCCCTTCCTTGTTTTCTTTATTAAATTTTCGATGCCATTATTGCGAGATGGAACCTTACTAATTTCCATGGGGGTTTCATCTATCACTATCTTAATTTCACTGGCCTTATTTATAAGATAATTAAGATTGCTACATATTATTTTCCTACCCAACTAAATTTTTGATTGGAGAGAAAAAGTACACGTATGTTTTGTTCTGCTCTACCCAGAAATTCCTTGAAGATTTCATGACGCAGTTGCAAACTATATTTGGATAATAAGGTATATATCAGTTTGGTGTTGGTTGCCTATACACTCCCACTTCTTTTAATTTCATATGAACTTCAACTAGAACAGTTTTTTTCACCTCTTCTAGAGGTGCTTCCGAACTTGATTTCCCTTACTTTATTCATAGTCTATAATAAGGGTTTCCATATTTTTTTAATTAATTTTGAATGTTTCCTACATGATGCCCATCGTCAATACTCCTCACGATACCCTTCCATAATATATATGAGAGGGAGAGATTTGTATATTTACTTACTCCTCAGGTTGCTCTTGTTACAAAGGTAAATTGATGTTCTCGCAAACATTTCATAAGATAACTCCTATACTTTTTCTCCTTGTAATAATAAAATATTTTTTTCCCATTTATTTACCTAGGTGTATATTCCCAGTGTTTTACATCCATCACAGGTACTTGTACTTCCAGGAACTCTTACTTTTCCTTTTATTTATTTCATAACAACTTGGATTTCTATTACCTCCCATTAAGGCTAATTCTTTCTCTCTGCTCAGATGGGACTCTCAGCTACCATTCCCTCTAGCATTTATATTGTAATGTGATCAGCTAGGGACTAAGGAGTTGGCCTTACTCATGGAATGTATATCTCATTCAAAAATTTCTCTCTTTTTCCATTTAATAGCATTAGTTTATCAATTCTATGAAGATTCTAACTGTGACTTCTCAC